>JAJPUD010000364.1:522155-550786 GCA_023553655.1 Myrmecobius fasciatus
AGAGAGAGAGAGAGAGAGAGAGAGAGAGAGAGAGAGAGAGAGAGAGAGAGAGAAGGAAAGAGGAAAGGAGGGAAGAAAGGAGGGAAAGAGAGAGGGAGATGGAGATGGAAGGAAGGATAGAGAGGAACAAACAGAGAGACAGAAACAGAGAGACAAAGACAGAGAAACAAAGAGAACATAAAGAGAAAGACTCCATCTCAGAGGCGGCTCAACTGTGGGACTTTCTCCTTCTAGTCCCTCCTCTTTCTTCCTCCTCTACCCCCTTCCCCAACATTAGAGTAATCTAGCAGGGTTGACACCTGGTGTTCTCTGCTCCTATTAAGTTCTAGTCACAGATATAATGAAAACTGAAACTGGTACTTTTATCTAGTGAGTTTAAAGACCTGTGATTTCCTTTATAAAACTCTGCTAGCTAAATTATGCCCCGAGTTGGAAAGAGATTCTCTAACAATGAAAAGTCCAGGGATTAGAATCCCAGCCCTGTGCTAGAAAGAGAGCTGTCCCAATGCACACTATTATCATGACCAATAAAAGAAAGGAAATACATATGTCTGGGTCAACCACATATTTACAGAACAAAAAGAGCAAAAATACATACTATTTCTTTATATGTATATATGTATATATCTTTTTTGTCCTGTAAATATTTGGTTAACCCAGACATATGCTTAGCTCTTGACATGAAAGCTGATTGTGAATCAATGCACGTTAATGAATGAGTGAGTGAAGGGATAAGGAGAATTAGATAGACAGCTCAGTTCCTTCACTTTCCTTACTTTCATTCATCTCCCCTGACCACAATTGCTGCTAGAACAGGAGACCAAGATAGAGCAGTCTTTATGCCTTGTTGGCAGACCTCATTGTCTGTCCTCCTCCCTGTGCCCTAGAAAGGGAAGCCACTTCTCATCCACTGAGCCTCAGCATCAATCTGGTCCCACCCTGCCTGCAGCTCCATGCCATTGTTCCCCAGCCAAGCAGCAGGGAGGACTACATCATCTGATCCACTATTCTCTTGGAAGGCTTATCTCTGTCCTCTCAGTCCACATTTCTCTGGATGAGCATTCCATAGAAGCCTAAAACTACATTTCCCAGGGTACTGTGCATTCAAATCTTAGAAGTTAGCCCTGCCCAAAGGGAGTCTATCAGATGCTACAAATGCATATAGATAGATAGATATAGATATAGATATGGATAACTATTTTTTAAACTAAAGCTTTTTATTTTTAAAAAAAATTGTATATACATGGACAATTTTCAGCATTCACCCTTAACAATGCCTTGTATTCTAATTCTAATATTTTTCTTTCCTTTCCCCCACCCTTCCCCTAGACAAGTGATCCAATATATGTTAAACATGTGCAATTCTTCTCTACATATTTGCACAAATATCATGTTGCACAAGAAAAATCAGATCAAAAAGGGAAAAAAAGAAAATGCAAAGAAAACAAAATGCAAGCAAACAACAACAAAAAGAATGAAAATATTATGTTGTGGTCCACATTCAGTTGCCACAATCCTCCATCTGGGTGCAGATGGCTCTCTTCATCACAAAGTGATCATTGGAACTGGTCTGAATCACCTCATTGTTGATAAGCATCAGAACTGATCATACAGATAGCTATATTAATGAAGCTTTGCAAGGATGTTGGCATATTTGAAGTTTAATCTACATCCCCTATGAAATTTGAATTAGCAATTTATATTTAAAATCCCAGTGAAAGAGAAAGAGAAACAGAGAGACCGATACAGAAAAGACAGAGACAGACAGAAATAGAGAGACAGAGACAGACAGACAGAGAGATGATATATATGCCTCATGTTAGGGAGGGGAAAGCAGGAATCATAAGCACTTTTATAAAATCCTTGACTTTTCATTAGAGACAATAAACCAAAGCTATTCTTCTGGCACTTCCTGGATAAGATGAAAAAGAAATTAGGAAGAATCTGACTTTATCAATTGGCAAATCAATTATAAGTGTCCAACATTTCTTATTTTTTGTTTTTATCTCATAAAAGCAGCTGAGAAGATTTCCCACTTAAAACTTCTTAGACAGGTTTCCACTTGTGCTGAAACAATTTCATTAACACCTGCGATCATAGATAAAAATATCTAAATGCCCCCTTGTTAGCAACCCCATCTCCAGCTGAAAGAAAGAAGATTATTTCTTCCATTCTGTCCTATAGATGCCACTGCGACCTCCTGAGGCACCTTTCAAGCCTAAGAGATGAAAAAGATAGAACGTTTTTGCCACAGCCTGATGCCAATCCTGCCTCAGCTTCTAGTTAGACCAAAGAAAAGAGTGTCAGCAAATTGGCAAGTGAGAATGAAAAATGGAAAAGAATGAAAGAGAGTAAGGAAGGATGAGAAGAAAATGATTATAAAAGGAGAGAGGTCTATTCAGAGGTGTGCTGGAACCATAGTTCTGATGTGAACACTAAATTTTTTTTGCTTCTTATTTTCAAAATACATGCTAGTGAAGGAAATGGCAAATGACTCCAGAATGTTTACCAAAAAATCCCCATGGACAGTATAGACATGCTATGGTACAGGGGGTCACAAAGAGTAAGACAGGACTGAACAGTTGAACAACAACAAAAATGATTAAAGGAATTTTTAGGATTGGAAAAAACCTTGAAGATTATTTCATGCATATATACCATTTGACCCTCTATCAGAATTCTGGTATTTTATCAAAATATAAAGCTGATACTCAGCTCTCAAAGACCATGCCGATGTAACACAAAGTCTAGTAGATCTTACTGAGCTGGACAAATTGTACACTTGCCTTTTTGAAAGATGGTGCCCTGAATTGGATTTAGGAAACCATGAGTTTGAATCTTGCCTCAGACATGAACTAGACAAATTGCCACTCTATGCCTCAGCTTTCTCATCTGTGAAATTGAGAGGGTTGGACTAGGTGACCCTCTTAAAGTTCCTTTCATCCCTAAATATGTGATCTTGTGAGCCTAGTTCAGTGAGACCATCTATAAGTCACCAAATCATAATTTTGGTCCAATTAATCAAACCATCTCTGAGGCTTGAAAAAGTCTCATTTTGCTTAGGTAGAGGGAATAGCCACATTAATGAACTCAAGAGTTTTTTTCATGTATACTACTTTGTTTTATAGGAAAAGCTCTTGGAAAATCCTGATTTCATTTCTCTTTGTACTATGCTAATTGTTGTTGCTCAGTCATGTCCAACTCTTTGTGACCCCAAGTACCATAGCATGCCAATACTGTCCACGTGGTTTTCTTGGCAAGAATGCTGAGATAGTTTGCCATTTCCTTCTCCAGTGGATTAAGACAAACAGAGGTTAAATGACTTGCCCAGGATTATACAGTTAGTAAGTGTCTGACCCAGATTTGAACTTAATATTTTTTTGGCTTAGTATAAATATGTTTAATGTCATTGAAATTACATTTCCTTCAACATGTATAAAAAGCTCTAGGGCTTCAATGGATTCAAATAAATATCCTATGAGATTGTCACACCTGTTAAATTGACTTTTAAAATAACAGTGCACAATTCAAGACCCTTCTAAAAATAACCAAAGTTTTCAAAAAAAAAATTTACAATGATTTAAAGGAAATCTTACTCCTAATATCAGAATGTATCAGTCTCAGGAATGAATGAAACCACTAAATAAAAAGTACATATTAAGTGACATTCACCATCATGAAAAAAAGGTGAAAAAAATGTACTATTCAGTCAATCATCATGAATTCAAAGTATTCTATTTTAAATAGAATAGACACAGTAATACAACTTGCATCCTTCCAAATACAGAGCCAACTTTCAACTCTAGAATTTCAAGAGCATTGTTCTCAGCGCTTAACTATGTGCCCCAGATTCCCTCTGTAATGCCATTTCTTTCTTAAGCAGTTTCCTAGCGAGTCTTTGTCAACCAGCAAATTCAGTAAAGATCATCCCGACCTTCCATCTGGACCCAACTGCCAATGCATTCTGCAATAAGAGGACAATCTAAAAACAAGACCAAATGCCAGAGCTTTTATTAGAAAGCTCTCCCTGAGTTTGGGGGAGTAGAGAGGAGTCATGAATAAGCTGCTCTGGACAAGGCAGGTTTCAAACTGGTCTCAAGAATGATTGTTACCTTTTCCTCACCTCCACAATCCAAAGGGAGCCTTAGGAAGGATGCCCAGCACACAGGCATTGAGGAAGGTAGTACTAGGAGGATGTCATATCATTCCACCCAGGAAACAATTTTTGGGCTCATCACTTCTCTTCTTTTGGCCGATGGCTCTGATTTAACCAGGTTTCTCATACCCAGTATTCTATTTCCTTTCCCCAGTAGTTTATCCTCTTTTCATTTTTCCCTTTCAGGGCCTCTGTGCTCTCCCATGGCATATCCCTCACTGCCAACAGCGGACACATTGAAAACATCAGCAGAGAAGAGCCAAGATTTACCAAGCCAGTTTGCTAATAAGGAAATAATTGTCTTTGCTGACCTACTATATTTTAAATCCATTGATGAAGACTACATATATATATATATGTATATATGTATATACATATATATAGTCATATACATATATATATACACATATATACTTATATGTATGTATGTATGCTAACAAAAACCTTCTAATCAGATCAAATTATATTTATAGAACTGGATTAAATAGCCACACTACCTTACAAATACAGTATTTTAGTTTTGGTTGTTTTTTGGGAGGGAAGGAGAGTTGGAGGCAATCAGGGTAAATTGACTTTCCCAGGGTCACACTAGTGAGTATCTGAGGCCATATTTGAACTCAGATCCTCCTGACTCCAGGCCCAGGCTCTATCACTGTGCCACCTAACTGCCCCCAGTATTTCGCTTCTGTTGTGTTTAATTTTTTTAAAATTTTAATTTTTAAGAATCAGTATTTTTCTTTTTATGCTAATTCATGAAATCTCTGAGGAATATCTCTACCAGTTAGTCAATCAATATTTATTAAGCACCTACTATATACCAGGCACTTTGCCAAGCTCTGAGGATCCAAGAAAGGCAAAATCAACCAATCAGTAAACATTTAAAAGTGTCTACTATGTGCCAAATATTGTGTTAAATTCTGAGGACACAAAAAAGATGTAAAAGACAGTCCCTTCCCTTGAGAAGTTCACAGTTTAATAGTGGAGAAAACATTCAAATAACTGTATACAAACAAGTTAAATACAGTATAAGTCGAAATTTTATTTGGATGTTCTTCTATAATTCATTAGTCTCAGACAAGTTCTTGGAGCACTGAGAAGTGAAATGGTTTGGGCAAAGTCACACAGCTAGAATGGAGCAGAGGCAAGACTTGAGCCCTGATTCTAAGGATAGTTCTTGATATTACAGCTTCTCCTCCCCAAAATCAGCACAGCTGCTAAATTCATCCCCTAAAATATTATACTATTTTTGGTCAACACCCCTCCAACAGCCCCACCTGGCATCATGAAAATGTGCCTGGCCTATTTCCAAGGAGACAGTCTGCCCCTACCCCTGCCTGCATTACCAAAATAGGAAGATAATTAGAAATAGGCTACACAGCATGAGCCGGCAGTGAAACCAGAATCCAAGAGCCACTCTGATTACAGTAGTTGTCAATAGTAGAGAAGAGATAGGGACCAGTAGGAAACAAGTAAACTTTTTATAAAGCCATGCCCTCTTGACAAGGAATTAGGTCAATTCACAGATTTTTGGAAGAAGGGTGATAATGGATGAAGATTTATGCAGCACTTACAACAGAGCATTGTACTAAACTCTGAGATTACAAATTGAAAAATGATTCAGTCCCTGCTCTCAAAGAACTTACACTTTAATAGGAGAAGAAAGAGGTTGTAGCTATGGGATAGAGGGAAGAGCCAATTGGCCTTTAAGGGGAAGAAATAGAGCACATGGTAAGGTCCAGCAGCACATTTGGCAAGGGCTGGTAAATGTTTAGTAACCAATTCTGGGGAGGGGAGGGATGGAACGTACAATTATATAAAATACATAATACATAAAAACTATACAAAATATCCACTTTTAAGTTTAATTAACATATTATCGTATTTTCTCTGCCCCCCCTTTTTGGGAGGCAATTGATATTGATTTGCCCAGGGTCATTTAGCCAGCAAGTTTCTGAAGGTGAATTTGATTCCAACTATAACACCTAGTTGCCCCTCTTTCACTTTTTAAAGAATCTATATCAGTGGTTCTCAAAGTGTGCTCCAGAGAACACTGGGGTCTTCTGGAACCCTTTCAGAGAATTCTACAAATTCAAAATTTGTTTCTATTTCTAATGTGGTAAATATCTATAAATATAACTGACATAAACAAAAACTCTTTAGACAGATCCTCAATATTTTTTATTAGTGTAAAGATAGTGAGGACAAAAGTTTGAGAACCATTGGTCTAAACAATCAACAACACAATAAAGCAAGCTCTGATTTGCAGTGTTTGTAGAATTTCAAGTTGTAAGTACTCACATTGAAAATTTAACAATCAGCTCTCTCCCAAATGGGATCCAGCACATTTTGGCAAGCAATCCAAATTAACTAGAATATAGAGAGGTAATAAGACTGATGTACAAACAGATCTCTGTTAGTGTCATTTTTGATTAATAAAACCATATTCTTTTCTGACAATGAACTCGTGGACAGTAGGGATCACTTTGATAGCAAGAACTTTCTCTTCAGGGATTTCAGCCAATTGTGGTTACTGAGTAAGGCAAGGACCACAGCCCCAGCACAGGTAGATCTGTCTCCACTAGAACAGTCCTAATTGGCTGATGATTATGGGGACCTGGTTGGAAGCAGGAGCTTGTTTCACAAGGCTCTGGGACATGAGGGTCTGAGCTATCTCCCTAGGGAGTGGGGTTGTAGCTCTGGTGTTTCCTTAATTCACTCATGACAAAATGAAAATTTTAAAAATCACTCAGGCTACCTCCTGTATCTCCTCTGGGGCATTTCAATCCTTCAGCTCAGCAGGCTTGTTATTATTATGACTGCAAAAGATCTCAATGTTGATCTAGAAAGGTTTTCACTGTGATCACAGAAAGGATCTTGTTGCAACAGTGCCCATTTCTTGAATTAGTTTCTTCAGTAGACTGAAAGTTGTCTAATACGGAACCCAGAGAATAATGTAAATAGTAACAGGAACAGTAACAGTAACGAACATCTTGCAATGATAGTGATGGAGACTGGACTTGTGATTTCAATGGTAGAGCTCCCAAGTGAGGAAATTCTCTCCATCACTTGAAGTCAGTATCTTCTCTGTTACTTAGTGTTTAAAGACTTGATTAGGGCACAGAAAACTTAAGACTTGCCAAGTATATGTGAAAGGCTAGACTTAAACCTGGGTCTTCCTGGCTTTGAGATGGGCTAACCTAATGTCACACTGTCTCCCATAGTCCATCAGCCAAGAGCTGTGTCCTCTGTGTTCATGTTCATGCCCTGGTCCTTTTGTACACAGGTGAAAGTATACCAAAAAAAAGTGTACAAAATTGTCGAGTCAATTATATCAATTATCCAAGGCTCAGGCCCCCAAACCAATTAAATCAAGAGGATAATTTGAAAACTATTAAAGAAAAGAACTAGTATGCGCCATATGGGCAGGGACTGCCTTTTACCTCTTTTTGTATCCTCAGCTGTCAGCATAGTGTCTGGTGCATAGGTAGATGCTTAATACATTTTACTGATTGATTAATTTTTGAATTTTGATTTACTTATTTGGGTATTTCTTTACTTTATGTATTTTATTGGTTTCAAAAGAAGTAAAATGGTTCCTATTTTACTTATCAATTAAGTGGTTTTATTTTCAATTATATCTCTTTTTTGATTTTCAGAAATTCTACTTTTTTTGTTCTTTTTTGTTACATTTTTTTTTAACTTTTATTCCCAATTTCTTTGTTACTGTAGTTAGAGGAAATAAGGGAAATTACTAGTAACTTTCTCCCAATCACACATCAATAAGACTGATAACTTGAGTGAAATAGTTTAATATCTATGAAAAATTAAAATATCCAGATTAATAGAATAAGAAATAGAGAATCTAAATAATTTGATCTCATAAAAAGAAATTGGACATGCCAAAAATTAACACAGTTCCCTAAGACCATAGGCCTGGATGGATTTATAATTAGATAACAACAATTTACTCCAATATTATTTGCAAAATAGAGAAAGAAGGTATTCTATCAAACTTCAATGAGATAAATATGGCTCTGATAAAGAGAGAGAAAGAAAATTATGGAACAAGGTCTTTAACAAATATCATTGCAAAATATTGAATAAAATATTAGTAAAAGGCTACAATAACATATCATGAGATCTCTATAAGCCTGTTAGATTCATACCAAGAATGCAGGATTTGTTTTACTGGAAAATTATAAACATAACAGAAATATTAATTTAAAAAATCAACCAATTAATATTATTAATAAATACAGACTTATTAATAAAGACAAACTTTTGACATAATGTTTAGAAAAACAACTAAAAGAGAAAGTAACAAAAGGATCGTTTTTTAACATATTAAATAGTATTTATCCAAAACCAAAAGCTAGAATCTCTTTTGTAATGCAGAAATTCTAGGGGCCTTTTCAGTAAGATCAGAAATGAATAAGAACTATTCATTGAAATGGTTCTAGAATGCTGGCTATTTAAACAAGACAAGTTAAAGAAACTGAAGAAATAAATATACACAAAGAATCAGCAATTACTGCCTTTTGCTAATGACATGTCACTAAACTGTACATTCCTTTTGATACAGTGATGTCACTACCAGGTATATGCCTCAAAGACAAGGGGAAAACATCAGTGTTTGCTGATTCTCCTTGGTCCTACACATAACAAATAATTATAGTTAAGCAAAACAATTCCTCAGGAGTTTGGTAGCCTGAAGTTAGAGAGACTCATATTCAAGAGATAAAAATCTGATCTTAGACACTTACTAGCTGTGGACCAAAAAAAATTTATAATGACTTTTTTTAACAAAGAATCAGAAACAAAGTTAAGTGATCATCAGTTGGAGATTGGCTGAACAAATTATGAGATATAAATACAGGGGATTTTTATTGTGCCACAATGAATTATTAAAGAGATAGATTCATAGAAACCAGGAGAAAATTTATATAAATGGATACAGAGGGTAATAACCAAAACCAGCAACATGATGGCTAAAATAATGTAAAGGAAAATAACTTCTACTGACTTAAGATAGTTTTTAGCATTGCATTTCCAGTCATGACTTTGGAAGATTGAGAATACAGCACATTTCCTTATCTCTTAGCAGAGAGGTGACATCCTAGAGGTTCAGAAAGAGATGTGTTTTCAAATATAATCGTGTAGATTTTTTTTCCATTGCTATTCAGTCATTTTTCAATTGTGCCTTATTCTTTTTGTTTGTTTGTTGTTGTTGTTGTTGTTTTTGCTGAGGCAATTGGGGTTAAGTGACTTGCCCAGGGTCACATAGCTAGGAAGTTGTATCTAAGGTCAAATTTAAACTCAGGTTCTCCTGACGTCAGGGCTGGTGCTAATTGTATCTTCTTCTTTGTGACTTCATTTGCAATTTTTTTTTGACAAAGATACTGAAGTGGTTTGCTGTTTCCTTCTCCAGCCTATTTTACAGATGAAAAAATTGAGGCACACAGGATTAAATGACTTGTCCAGGGTCCATAGCTAGTAAGTGTCTAAGATCAGATTTTATCTCTTGAATATGAGCCTCTCTAACTTCAGGCTACCAACTTCTGTGGAATTGTTTTGCTTAACTATAATTATTTGTTATGTGTAGAACTAAGGAGAATCAGCAAACAGTGAGAGTGACATTAAAAGAAATTTTAAAAAGCATCAATGAAACATTTAAAAATACATATTAGACAACAGAACATGCAGAAAGTAACATGAACAAGTAGGGCAGTTTTGTTTCTATCATGTTAAAATTTAACATGCATTTTAAAAAATTATACATAATAGAATAGAATACAAATAGTGTTTAATATATATCTCCTTTTCTGTTCTTTTTGTACTGAAATGTTCATGTTGGCTGAAATTTAAGGGCAGGTAGGTAGAGAGTATCTGACCTGGAATCAGGAAGATCATAGTTAAAAACTAGCCTCAGATACCTACTGTGTGATCCTGAACAAGTTTTTAAATCTTGTTAGCCTTAATTTCCTAATATATAAAATGATGTGGAGAAGGAAATGGCAGCTCACTCCAGGATCTTTGTCAAGAAAATCCCACATTGGGTCTTGAAGACACGACTGAATAACAACAAATAGTAAGTTTATGGACTTAGAGAATAGACTGGAGGAACTGAGGTGTTAAGTGACTTATGTATGTTCTCAGAGATAGTATGGATAATCAGAACTTCATCTTGGGTCTTCCTAACCTCAAATTCAGTTCTCTGTGCAGTCCTCTGTGCACTCTATGTTCAACTAAGTCAATATCCACCCTGGTAACTTGATGACGTCAATGCAAAGGTGAACAAATAATAAGAGGTTAAAATTCATGTTGGAAAATGTTTGGGGGAACCAAGAAGTGATATACATTAAAGACTTTTAGACTAAGCTAAGTCTGTGTATCATAAATACTTGCTTTAAAAAAAAGTCAGAAGACTTTCTTAATAACAGCACAAGAAAATGAAATGGAGTATAACAAAAGATAGAAAATGACTGCTTACAGAAACAACAAACATTTCAGAAATTGTTCTGTTCTGTTGCTGTTTTAGCATTCTTTTGACTGAAAGTTTGTAGTGATAAATAGCACTGTGCTTAGCAAGAGACAAAACTTAACAAAGTATAACAAAGGAAGAAGGATTAACGGATATACATTGAGAAGATTTTCTGATTAACCTGGCAGGAAGGAAAAATGCAGAAGGAATAAATGTTAGGTTTTCTGGTAGTAAGGCTAACTTTATAAAAGTCAAACCCTGGTTTAAATAACAAAAGGGTTATTGATTACCTAGAAAGTGACAATTACTAATTCTTGGCTTAGAGATGTGGGATCCTGTATGTCTTGGGAGACCAAATATGCAAGGGAATAATCAAGAGAGGGGAAAGAGAGAAAGGAAAGAGGGAAAGAAGGAAGGAAGGAAGGAAGGAAGGAAGGAAGGAAGGAAGGAAGGAAGGAAGGAAGGAAGGAAGGAAGGAAGGAAGGAAGGAAGGAAGAATAGGAAGGAAGGGCAGGAAGGAAGGAAGGAAGGGAAAGAGAGGGAGAGAAGAAGGAAGAGAAAAAGGAGGAAAGGAGGGAGAAAAAAAGGGAGGAAGGAAGGGAGCAACATCTAGTAAGTATTTGAGGAAGGATGTGAACCCAGAGTTCTATCCACTGTGCCACTTAGCTGTCTGGAAAAGAGAATTCCATGACTTTTCTCCTTACAGCACAATCTCTCATTAGACAGACATACCACCAGCACATCTGAACACTATAAGGCAAAGATCCCACTGAAGGTGATTCAGGACCTCTTTAAGAGCTTGGCAATTCTGCCAATGGAGAAAAGGCTCCTCCCACCCACATGGCCAGTTTAGAATTTCCACACATGTTCATTCCACTGTCTTTCTGAGGCATTTCTCTGTCACACCATCACAATTCCAGAAGCAACTCTTCAGCATCCTCCACAGGGAGAGCTTGCAACAGCCAAGTAGACTGATGGGGTCTGTGCCTATGCCAGACCCTCATTACATATCATTTACATAAGCATTTCATTCAGAAGGTGCCAACCTCCTTTGGTGGAAGGAGTTTGCTCCTGAGAGCATTTATTTTCTATAACCAGTGAAATCACTTTGCAATCCCTGTCCCTATTCCCTATCCAGTCCATTAGCAGCATATATTTTAAATGATATAGTGGAAATATCACCAGGCTTGGAATCAGGCAGCCAGGCTTGAGTCCAAATTCTACTGTTTAGTCTGTGGTGACCTTGGGCAAGATTTTCAGTCTGTTTCCTCATCATTGGAGTTCAAACAATATTTATACTGCCTACCTCACAGAGTTGTAATGATTAAATTATATAAGATTATTAAATCAATTTAATTATTACATATTCTACATATATTACCCATATTTAACATAAATGCCTATGTATGTATATATATATATGTTTATGTGTGTATACATAAACACATACCTTTACAATGAACTACTTCTAGTGAGGAAATTTCTTCTGGTACTGTATTTTAGCATTTTCTTTATACCTTAGGGAACTTCTTGGAGGCACTGAAATGTTAAGTACCTTGCCTAGGACGTAGAGTCCATATGTGTAAGAAGCAAACTTTGCACCCATATTTTTCTGATTCAAAGACAAATCATGTTTTCCTCAAACCTTATGTAGCCCCATCTCTCCAACTCCTATTTGCGTTGAAAGTTTGGGACCCCAGAAAGCAAGCACTACTCCCCCAAGAATTTCAACAACAACCCTGAGGGTTAGTGAGAGCCATTAGCAGTTACCCATGAGTGTCCACAAGCACACCTCCCATTGACCATCTTTTAGACCAACTATAAAGGGTATCCAGCAGGCAGAGACACTTAGGACTGCCACTATAGAAAAAGGTTCCCCTAAACTAGAATTACATTTTATTTTTATCCTATCCACACTCACATACACAAGTTCCCTAGGGTACATAGACCTAAATCCACAGAAAAATAATAATGAGATAAATTTTCAAATAATCTATGTGGCAAAGCAACAGCCCATAACTTCCAGCCACAGGAAATCCCAGTTTTCCTTTGTGAAATCTTCATGAACCTCCCCCTAGCAGTAGTGAGAACACACTTTCTACTTCCAGACTCTAAGAGACAGCATCCTCGGAGCCCCAAAATTGTTCTCTCTATGAATCCACTATGTTTTTATTTGTCCCCAGGCTTCTACTGCAGATGCTGCTACCTACCATTGTTGCTTGAGTGATATTACCACCAATATCCACAGTTCGACTATGTGCCCTACAAGATCAAAGTGTGGTCCACTCCACAGTCCATGGAAAGAGGAGAAAAGAAAGAAGGAAGCATTTTCTCCTTCCCTCCAAAAGCAATTCCCTCCCAGCTTCTGGAATCCTCTGCCCTTAAATTTGGAATCCTCTTTTACTCAGCTGACCAGCTCTGAAATAGTTTACTATTTTTATACATAGCTCAAGAGGCATAACAGTGTTATTCAAACAATCACAATATATTTCCTTCATGGTGGTATCATCCATCTTTTTCCAAAGACCCAAGACCTTTATGATCCTTTCAAATTAGTTAAGAACTGATTCATAATTGGTTTACATTGCTTGATGATTAATTCAATCAAGATGTCATAGTCTTATGAAGTTAATTGAGATTTGAGGTGAACCCCTATCCTTACACTTATATAAATATGCTACATCTCTATTAGTACAATCACTTGATAGCCTTGAATCAAACTAAATCACTTTCTCTCTCTTTTTTTATTTTTTAATTCTTTTTTTTTAATTTGAAGCTTTTTATTTTCAAAACATAAGCAAGGATAATTTTTCAACATTGACTTGCAAAACCTCATGTTCCAATTTTCCCCTCCCTTCCCCTCATTCCCTCCCCTAGATGGCAAGTAAACCAATATATGTTAAATGTGGTAAAAATATATATAAATTGGATTTAGGCATATATGTGTATATAATTATCTTGCTGCACAAGAAAAATCTGATCAAAAATGAAGAAAAATGAGAAAGAAAATAAAATTCAAGCAAACAACAACAAAAGAAATGAAAGTGCTATGTTTTGATCCACCTTCAATTCCCACAGTCCTCTCTCTGGGTGTAAATGTCTCTCTTCATCACAAGATCATTGGAATTGCCTGAATCATCTCATTGTTGAGAAGAGCCACATCCATCAGAACTGATCATCATATAATCTTGCTATTGCCATGTACAATGATCTTTTGCTTCTGCTCATTTCACTTAGCATCAGTTCATGCAAGTCTCTCCAGGCCTCTTTGAAACCATCCTACTGATTGTTTCTTATAGAACAATAATATTCCATAACATTCATATACCATAACTTATTCAGCCATTCTCCGGCTGATGGGCATCCACTCATCAAGAACATCTAGTTCTAGCCACTACCGAAAAGGCTGCCATAAACATTTTTGCAATGTGGTTTCCCTTTCCCTCCTTTAAGATCTCTTTGGAGTAACATTTTCTCTCTTAAGATAGCCATCATAGTAAACCTATTCTTCTGTTCTTGAGGAAGGGAATAATTTCAAAAATAATTTCTCCTGCTTGGTAAAAAGTCAGCTACATTGAACACACTATAGATGATGAATTACTTTATATTTAGAAAATTTTAGGAATTTCTTTTTTATTTAGAAAACCTGGAGGCATACATACATTGACAAATATTCTGATCTCTCATGTGAAAAATAAAAACAAACTAAAAACTTAACACTTATCCCTTGCACTTACAAAATAGTTGAATGCAAATAGATTGCTGTGATACAATATCTATTTGGGTACTATTTTCATGAGGAAAAGATAAAAAAAGGAGAGGATGGTTAAGTACTAATTTCCTTTACTCTGTACAAGTTTGTTTTTAGTTGATTTGTCAATATTCCCTAGGGTAGGCCAGAAACAAATTCAATTTATTTAAATTCAATTCAACTCAATTAAATTCAAAAACATTTATTAATTACCTACTTTGTGCAGAGTACCATGATAAGTAACAAATACAAAGAGATTTATAACCTATGTCTGCTCTCAATGAATTTAAAATACAAAGGATTAACTGATACAGATACATTGAGGTAAATGTAAAGGAGAATACTGGCAAAAACAAAGAAACAAAAATATGCTGTGAAAATTTTGAGGAGGAAGAGTAGATTTTCACCTGTGCTTTCTCAAGGAAGTCAATAAAATCTTGTGAAGGTGGAAAGGGAAGGAACGGAACAAGCATTTATTAAGCACCTTCTATGTACTTTATAAATAGTATCTTCATACCACTCTGAGAGGTAGGTGCTATTATTATTCCTATTTTGAAATTGAGAAAATTGAGGCAGACTTGTCTGGAGTCATCTATCTAGTAAGTATCTGAAACTGAGATTTGAATTCAAGACTTCCTGATTCCAAGTGTAGTGCCATCTACCTAACAGGGAGGGGTTTCTTGGTTAATCCATGCATCAGTGAACATTTCATTCATAACTGTTTTGATAAGTTGGGTTTGGATTGCATGCTATTTTTTTAAGACCTGATAATATTTCCCAACAGCCTACCTGCTTTATGTGGAAAAAAATTCCTGCTATAGACTAACTGCTACTTTCACAGAAACTCTTTAGGAGATTCTCCGTAGGATAATTGCTATTTTCTCCTCATTGTCAAAGATTTTCTAAACACTGGATGATACTCTATATTTAGAAATAAGAATTCACTTTTTGTGAATAAAACTCTAACAGTATTTGTTTAATGTATATTCCATATTCTAAATCTTCTGTAATGAGATAGACATTTATAAGAGCTGTTCTCCAATTCTTAGAGCCTATGAGTAATTGCTTTTAGTTGATGTCAATATTCCCCAGGACAGACCAGAAACAAATTCAATTCATTTAAATTCAATTCAACTGAATTTACTCCTGGGAATAGGGTGGGAGAGGGGAGTCAAGAATAGAAATGAAATGTAGTCATAATTTTGGAACTAGAAGTTATCTTAATGATCAGCTCATTTTTTCAGATATGGAAACTGAAGCCCACAAAGATAATAAATTGTTTAAGGTCATATAGATTGCAAGTGACAGAAATGATGTAAGAACCCAGTGATCTTTTCACATGGTTGCTATAGTAGCAAATCTGTGTCAAGCCAACACCCACTTAACTAAATGTTTATTAAGTGCCCACTGTGTGCCAGGCTAAATGATGAAGAAATAATGTATAAAAAGAAAAAGTCTTTGCCCTCAAGGAGCTTACAATCTAATGAACTTTATCTTATTGGATAAGATAATAATAATAAAATAATCTTAATAGATTGTACCTAATAGATTGCAATCTCATGCCCAACCTAGTCTTTGATCATTTAATTCCTGCCTATTTCCCATGTATCATACAATGCCTCAGGTCTACTCCTCAACCAGTCTTGAATTGTTTACCTCCTTACCTCTTGTCCCTGAACTCTGAACCCCCTGAACTCATCAAGAAGATCAGGTTAAGAGGATGTATGCATGTTTTATCATCAGTTTATTGAAATCTATTGAAATCATGATAGGTCACTGTTTTATTTGGAATTTTTAGGTTTTTCAATATTAAATATTATTTCCCCTCACATTATTATTGTGATCACCATATAAATTGGTTCTGCTCACTTCATTTTGCATCATTTCATATAAGTGTTCCCATATTTCTCTGAATCCTTATAGCCATCATTTATTAAGACATTATAATATTCTATTACATTGATATTACAAAAATTGCTTAGTCATTCCTCAAGTGATAGGTATCCATTTTGTTTCCAGTTCTTTGCAATAACAAAAATGCTGCTATAAATATCTCTGTGCAAATCATTCCTTTCCTCATCTCTTTGCACTCTTCAAAGAGCGTGCTTAATAGTAGTACTGCTAGATCAAAGCACATGCACAGTTTGGTGACTTCTAGTGTACTTTCACAAATTGCTCTTTGGAATTTATGTTATTGTGCCTGTCCTCCTAGAACCCTTCTAACAATTTCTATTTTCCATCTTTGATGTCTTTGCTAATCAGATGGATGTGGGATGGAATCTGAGAATTGTTTTAATTTTTATTAATCTTATGATTGGAGATTTAGAGCATTTTTTTTCATAAAACAGTTGATAGCTTGGATTTCTTCATTTGAGAACTTATCTTTCTATCATATAGTATAAAGATATAGTCTATATTTTAAAGTCTATAATCTATAAACTTTATAGTCTACAAAGTATTATACTTATTTTCATATATGTATTAATCCTTTAGATTTTCCCTAGAGAAATCTTTTGGGAAGGTTTTTGTTTGTTTGTTTGTTTTCCCAAGCAATAATTTCCTTCTTGATTCTAATTGCATTTATTCTGCTCATGCAGAAGGTTGGGTTTTTTTTTTAATTTTACATAATTGAAATTGTCTATTTTATCTTTAATGATTATCTCTGTGCCTTTTTTTAGGTTAAAATTCTACCTTCAAACCACAGTTACAAAAGTTATTTCATCCAATTTTCTTCTATTTTCTTTAACACATTATTATCTTGTATATTTGGCCATGTATTCCTTTAGGGCTAATTTTTGTCATACTGCTTTCTAGCGTCTATAACAGTTTTTGTTAAATCAGGAGCTTATACCTAAGAATTGCAGTCTTCCATCTATGAAACCTGCTATGTTACTATCTATGTTTAAACATTTTGGAATCTTAATATGTTCCACTGATCACCTAATATGTTCTTATGAACCTAATATATTCCATGGATCACCTTTTCTATTTTTTTAAACAGATAGTTTTGATGAGTTCTGCTTTGAAATATTAACTTGAAATCTAGTATTCCTTCCTACATTTTTCTTCATTATTTCCCTTGAGAATTGTGACCTTGTTTTTTTAATCCCCAGTTGAATTTTATTACTATTATGACTAAATGTTTAATGACCAAATGTCTAATGATTAAAATAGCCCTTGGGTAGTTTGATTGGTATGGTACTAAATATTTTAATTAATCTAGGTTGTATCATCATTTTTATTGTATTCGAGTAGGCCCAAATAGGGACAATTCATATACTTTCAATTAATTTCTTTTTATAATGAGTTTTGTGCATATGTTGAGAAGTTGTATTCAACTAAATCTCATTTGTATCTTGATAAGTAGACTCCAAATTTTTTTAATACAATTTGTAGAATTTTTTAAATGAAATTTCTTTTTGAAAAGCTCTTTCTACTAGGTTTTGTTGGCAATTTACAATAAGGTGGATTTGTGGGTTTATTTTATAGCTATCTTCTTTTATTGTTCAGGCACTTCAGCAGCCCGATTTGGAATTTTCTTGGTAAATATACTGGAGGATTTGTCACTTTCTTCTCCAGCTCATTTTATAGATGAGGGAATTGAGGCAAACATGGTCATGTTTGTACCATGATCACACAGCTAGAAACTGTCTAAGGCTAGATTTGAATTCACAAAGATGAATCTTCCTGACTCCAGACCCAGCATTCTATTCACTGTGCCACCTCACTACACACCTTTCTACTTTACTGATGATACAAATTATTTCAATTAACTTTAGCTTAATCTTTACAATCCTCTAAATAGAATATAATATCACCTGCAAATAGTGATAATTTTGTTTTCTTTTTGCCTATCTTACACTACTACTGTGCCTATAATACTACTATGCCTAGCATTTCTAGAGCTATATTAAATAATATTGGTGATGAAAAGCATCTTTGATTAACCCCTAATTTTACTGGAAAGGTCTAGAATCTGTCCATTATAGATAATGCTAGTTCTTTTTCTTCTTGTTTTTAAACAGATTATTTCTTACCATGTTAAGGAAAGATCTGTTTATTCCTTAGAATTCTAGTGTCCTTTTGTCAAAACACATGTTGTATTTTATCTATTTTTTATAATTTTTCTTTTTTATATTTATTGATATAAACATTTGGTTTTTATTGTTTTGATTATTCATAAGGTCTGCTACCATTCCTGGAATAAATCCAATCTGATTACAATGAATAATATAATATTTTTAATATAATGCTGTAGTCTCTAAGGTGTATTCAATATTTTGGTAGTCTATAGTTAGTGGTCTACAATTTTCATTCTGTTTTATACCTCCCTGGTTTAGGGATAAGGACCATAGTTGTTATATACAAGCAATTTTATAAACTCCAAGGTTAACCTTTTCTAGGAACAAGACCTACTTTCCTTTTATTTGTGCGATTTCCTTGCCTGGAATCAATTATATTATACTGATCCAAATTCTATCCATTCTTCAAAGCCCAGCACAAATTTATGCTCTTGTTGGAAGTTTTCTCTAATCTTCTATAGGATTATAGGTCTAGGGTTAGAAGGCACTCCAGGCTCCTTTAATCCAACCTTCTCACTAATGTGAAGAAATTGGAGCTCAATTAGTGATGAGTCCAAATCATAAGTATTAAATGCCAGAAAAGGGATTTGAATTCAGGTCTTTTGACTCAAAAGTTAATGCTCCTCCCACTGTATCATGTAGCTTCTATCCAGCATTGACTATCTAGCAAGAATATAAATCTTAGGGAGACAGCTAGATGGTGTAATGACTAGAGTACCAGCCCTGCATCAGGAGGACCTGATTTCAAATCTAGCCTCAAACACATACCACTTATTAGCTGTATGACCCTGAGCAAATCACTTAAGCCCAATTGCCTAAAACAAACAAACAAACAAAAAATGGAATATAGGTCATAGACTTGGATGCAGGAGGTTTTGACTTTAAATCCCAGCTCTGCCCCTTACTAGTGACAAAACTTTGGGAAAACCACTTAACTTCTCTGCCTCAGAATCCTCATCTGTAACATGGGCATAATAATATTACCATTACCTATGTTATGAGGATTTTGAAAAGCAGTTGACAAACCTTATAATTTCAAAAATGTTCATTACTATTTGCCTTATAATTATATCCACTTATGTGCTTTGGGACCAATAATTACATTAGCATTACCATTCCTGGAAAGGGTAAGTTAATCAGTTATCCTATGCTTCCACTCACCATTTCTATCACTTCTCAGACCAAAACACCACTTCTTGCCTCTCTTTTTCCCATATATATTGTCTTCTCCTATTAAGTTGTAATTTTTTTTTTTTTGGCTAAGGCAATTGGGATAAAGTGACCTGCCTAGGGTCACACAGCTAGGAAGTGTTAAGTGTTAAGTGTCTGAGGTCATATTTGAACTCAGGTCCTCCTGACTTCAAGGCTGATTCTCTGTACATTGTGCCATCTAGCTGCCTCAAAATGTAAGTTCTTTAAGGACAAAAAATATTTTGTTTCTTTTGTTTATGTGTCTTATCCTTAGTGTAATACAAGGAAAACAGTAAGTGCTTAATAAATGCTTTTTCATTAATTAAATGGTATATAATTAAATTAAACTTGTATTATTACTCTATTATAATTTAATGATTTACATACATGGTATATATCAATGTACCAAAGAGCAGCATCATTTTGTAAGAGGCATTAACATTATATTAGAGAGAAATCAATATAATCCTATCATATTAATAACTATTATTTTGTGATTCATCTTCTTTCTATTATTTCTGTTAAAACTCAGCTCCTGAAAAAGGTCAATCAATCTTTAAGGTCATGGCTGAGTGATGAAATTGCTCCTAAATCCCAAGACACATGTTTTTTAACTAGATTGGGTAGGATTCCACCCAGCTGGGATATCTAATTTCTATTTAGAGCATACATAGAATCCAGTCTGGATGAGCCTTTGCCTGGCAGAAGAAACCCCTTTCCTTGATCCCTTCCATTAGTTGAGTTAGGTAACCCAATTCACAAAGGTGAAAACTAGTTGGAGAGGTCCAGATAGAAATGGCTTCCCTTGCCCAGATGCTTTGAGGCTATGAATCTCCTGATCATCACATTCTCAAAACAAGAGCTAAAGACTGTTAGCCCACCTCCTCATTACCAATCAGAGTTGATTTTCATCTGTCGGAGGAGTTCCCTTTCAGAAGAGATTTAGTGCATTTCAACATCTCGCTTGATGTCTTCTGTCACCAAGAGAAACCACTGACCATTAATTTATTGATTGCTCTCTAGCCTAATTAACAAATTGATTAATTATCCAGAAACTGTCTCTCAGGGTTTCATTTGTCTCAGTAGGCATTTTGCATATAATTATATGTTACATATAATACGTATAATATAATTATATAATTAATATACTTATAATTTTGCTTCCTTAATACATCAGTGGTGATACAAGTAAATATATATGTATATTATGTACACTTAATATTTTAACAAATCTATGATTTCATTGATTTGGGTATTTTAACCCACGAACCAAAGTATATAAATATGTATCATAATAATATTAAAAAGTTCAACAATCATTTATTGTTATTATATATATGAACTGAGAACATAAAGGCATAACAAGAGTTCCTGCTGCCAACACTTACATTCCATTGAGTAGATAGGGCACATAAACAAATGAGAAACTAATAAAGGCATTTTGGAGAAAAAGCAAACACTGAAAACTGGGAGAATCGGGGAAAGCTTCACAGAGAAGGAGACACCTCCTCTAAGAATAATGATTTAATATCTAATTCTATATTTTTTATAACTTTCACTGATGCTTCTTGAGTATATTTTGTATCTTGTCAATGATTATAAAGTCCTCATGAACACTTACTAAATATTAAACATTCAGTCCTCAATGTATTGCAATGAATTGCTGTAAAAGACACATTTTAGATAGGATGATCTCAAAGCACTTTACAAAGAAATATAAACAACATATCAGTTTTATAGAGGGAAAGGCTGTTCCAAAGTCACAAAATAAGAGCAACAACTAAAATTTGTATAACTTTTTACTCATACAAAATACTTTATATATAGTATTTCATTGTATGCTCAAGACAGGTAAGATACAAAAAAGCAAGTAATATGACTCTTACTCTTTCTATTTTGCAGATGGGGAAACTAAGTCCCTAAAACTTGTCCAGAGTCTCAAAGTTAGAAAATTGTGGAGTTGAGATTTAAACGCTGATTAGCTACCAAGACACAATATCCTTTTTTTTTTTTTTTTTTTTACCTCAGTAAGATTCTTTTTTTCCATTGCCTCAGACACCATATAACAGCTACACAGGACTATACCTGTTGGCATCTTTGCAAGGTATTTTGATAGATTGCCTAATGTGCTGGATGATTTAAAGCTATGGGAAGAAAAAAGGAGAAGTCATCACTTACAGATAAGTGTGAGTTATTTGGCATTAGTATAGGGCTTCAAGTTGGCTGCATTAGAACCATTTATAATTTTGTGATAGGTTCACAATGTTATTACTTTGAACTTTGAAGATAATTAGTTTAGATAGTTGCTTCCTACATTTAAGCTGTTTGCTTTTGTTTAATTAATAAAATTGCATTTTGGGGGAAAATTATGGCATTTTTCAGAGTGCTGTGCACAGTGTGATGAACAGGGTATTATGTATGGTGCCTGGAATCTGCAAAGGACAAAGTAATGAAGACTTGATGTAGTCTTTTATTTTCTCAGGAAATAGTTATGCAAATAAGTGGCTCACGTGAGTCAACTCTCCAGTAATGGATAGAGTTTCCTGTATGGTCAAAGAAAGCACCATGTTTTTAGCTTTGAGTTGAAATTCTTTTAACTAAAGCACTTCACTGAAAAGATAATGTTTAAAATTTAACTGATTGTTCCATCCAACAAATCTATCACCTTCCTACTTAAAGCATTTTCCCCACTTCATGCATAATCACCCTTCGTTATGAATAAAAAGGGACAGTAGGTAAAACCAACCTATTCAGCTTTGCCATCAGATAATCACTGAACACTGGGGTCCTTAAAAGAGTAGCATCTGAAGGAAAAAGAGAAATACGGTGAATGGCTTTGTCCTTTAAAGCAAAGGCTATGGTCCACATGGGGCTCTTCCTTGAAACATTTTGGCTAATTCTGTCCAAAGCAAAAAGAACTCTGGATTTGGAATTGCTTCACACACTGGAGTATTGCAATAGCCTGATGATGGATCTGCCCACCTCAAGTCTTTCCCCACTTTAACCCATCTTTCATTCAGCCTCTAAAGTGATTTTCCTAAAATGCATCTGTGATCATGTCACTCCCTTCCTACTCAATAAACTCCAGTGGCATTCTACTGCCAACAGCCCAGCATAAAAGAAGGTGCTGTGCTCTCTGAGCAAAGCAGAACTGAAGAAACTCAAGAGAAATGGGAAATATGCTAATTTAGAGAATCTGCCTCAAATGTCCATATGGACTGTTTTTGTCTGACTTGTAGTAGAGCCTTCTGAGTTCATAATAGTCTTATCAGTCATAGAGAACACACTACACCTTGTTATTTTGATCTTCTTTGAGAATAGAGGATAGCAACAATACCTAAACCAACCACATATAAAATGCCCTTGATAACCTAGATCTTCCTGCCTTTCCAGAATTCTTATATCTTACTCCCTGTGACATACTCACTGACTCAATGACCTCCTGGCTCTTCCTCAAACCTTCCCCTTCTGGCTGTTTTCATATACTTCCCTTTCTCTGTTCTGCCCTTTAAGTCCCAATCTTCTATCTACAATCTACAATCCCATCTTCTACTGAAAGTCTTCTCCAAACAACTCTAAATTCCAGTGCTTTTCTTTTGTTAATTATTTCCTATTTATCCTATATATAAATTGTTTTATATATACAATATATGGGGGGGTGTATATCATATACACATATTATGGGTTTATATATATATATGTACATATATATATATACATATGCATGTGTGTATGTGTACATTTATATGTTGACTCCCTTTAGAAGGTATAAACTGTGGACAGGGACATTTGTTTTTACTGCTTTTTATATCCCCAAGTGCTTTAGCAGAATGCTTGGCATGTAATAGGAGCTTAATAAATGTTTATTGATTGATTGAATCAGGGAAGACCTGTCCCCAAACCTGTTCCCAAATTCTATCTCTTAAATCTTTGTGAGCATGGACATATCACTTAATGTATCTGGGTTTCACTTTTCTCATCAACAAAATGGTGAAAATAAGGTCTGCAATACCTATTTCATGGAACTATTGTGAGGCTAAAATGTATGTTTTGCAAATTCTGAAGCACCTTATAAGAAACTTTAGCACCATCATCATTCTGTCACTAAATTGAACAATTGTTCAGAAAAAAAATGTTGCAAGACCTGATGCAAAGTGAAGTGAGGATAACCAGATCTTTGTGCACCATTATGTTGTAATGATGATCACCTGTGAATGAAAGAAGTGCTACTTTGAGAAATACAATGATTTGAGACTGCTCCAAAAGACTCATGATAAAAAAATGTTATCCACCTCCAGGGAGAGAACTAAGGAACTCTAAGTGCAAATTGAAGTATAATTTTCTCTCTTTCTTTATGTCATCTTTTTTTTTTTTTTGGTGATATGACTAACATAGAAATATGTTTTGCATGATTGCACATGTATATTCCATATTATTTTTCCTGCCTTCTCAACGGGTAGGAAAAGGATAGGAGGAAGAAAGAGACTTTGGGACTCAATTTAAAAAGAAATGAATGTTTCTTAAAAATAAGCAATATTTTTTAAAAGAATAAAAATTTCCCCCCAAAAAAAGATCACTTTAGAACCCAAGAACTAATAAGTTTTGAGTTGGAATATAGAAGAGGTAAAAATTATTTTCTAAACAGAATACATATATATATATAAAGTTTACATGTATAAAGTATATATAATAGATATATTTTATATAATGTATATTATTTATAAATATGTGATATATAAATGTTTATATAATGCTAATATAATATAATAATATCTATGTATTAAGTATTCTTCAAGTAATATATGTTATATTATGCAGATAGTATATAATCATATATTATGTATTATGCAGGCTATATATAATATGTGTATCTACAATGTATATAATATATTTGTACATTTTAATAATCATTAATTAATCATATTAATACATAATAGAGATAATAAATAATATTTATTATACAGATTCTTTCCTACTCCTAGGATTATGCCAGTAGCTCCTTATAAAAACATAAAGGCAAGATACTTTTCAATGATAATGATGATGATATTAGCTAGTATTTACATATCCCTTTAAGCTTTATAATATCCTTTATGTATATGCTATCTCACTTGAATCTCCTAACTTGCCAATGAGGCAAGTGATATTCATGTCTTCACTTTACTGAGGAAATTGAGGCTGAAAAAGTTTAAATGACATATGCTCAGGGCCATATATAAAATGTCTGAGAATTCAAATTCAGTTTTTCCTGAACTTCAAGTCTAGTAAGTACCCCAGAAAAAGCTTAGTGACATAGGCAATAACAGAGAGAATAGAACATTAAGGAGAGACCACTATAGTTTAGGAGGAGAACCCACTAGTGTTAATGCCCAATGGAAATAGGCAGCAGAGGAAGAGAACTAAAGGCATTTGTAGCAGCTAACAAAGGAGCTTTAAGACATAAAGAACAGGCCTACGAAAAACAAACTGAGACCTCCCTTTCCCTTCATTCTGCAAGTGAAGTAGGTAGTCCATGTTTGGGCAATGAACTTTCTGGTATGTAGGGGGGACTCACCCCAGGGAAGTACTCTAAACTGTTAATTGACACAGTGCAAGAGCTGGAGTCAGGAATTTTGCCTCAGAGACTTAGTATTTCCGTGACCCTGGGCAAGTGACTTAACCTCTCAGCATCAGGTTGCTCATCTGTAAAATGAATAAAGTACCATCTACCTCACAAGATTGTTGTAAAGATCAAATGAGATAAGACTGCAAAGTGCTATCAGCATGCTAACTAGCTACAGGTTACTGGGGAAGAGGGTGGAGTCACTGAAAAAGGGAGGAACGTTTCTTGATTTCAGGTTCAAGGTGTGTTCAGGTAAGAGTCTTCTGTATTTTTTGTTGTATCAAATTAAAATCTGATCTCTAAGTGTGGTGAATGAGGAAGTAAGTACAGGGACTCAGTGATCTGACTTTTCTCATCCTATTTGGCAAATTCTTTCATACTTATCTTGATTGTGAGGATCATGGAAGCAAATGCTCCCTCTCTGTTCTTTTTCACCTGCCATTAGCAGGTCTGTATGCCTGGCTGAGGATTCCTCTGAATCTGTTTTGGGAGCTTCCTACCTGGATCATCCTCTATCTTCTTTTCCATGTCATTATGGAAACTTCTTGTAGAAAGAAAGTTTCTACAAGAAACTTCTACAAGTTCACATTTCAGCTAGACTTGTGATGTAAGTGCCTCAAAAGCAGAACTATTTCACTACTTGTGTATGTATGTATCTTCAGTGTCTTCAGTACATAACAGGGTGCTCAACATTTTGCACTATGCAAATTTGTTAACATTTTGTAATATTTTTAAATATAAATATTTTCATAAACTTATGTAAATTATACAAACATTACATAAAAAACTTTTAAATAAACACTTTCTAATTTTTTGAATGATTAAATATGGTAAGAAAGAGCATTCACAGGGGCAGCTAGGTGACACAGTAGATAGAGCATCAGCCCTGAAGTCAAGAGGACCTGAGTTCAAATCTGATCTCAAACACTTAACGTTCCCTAGCTCTGTGACCCTGAGCAAGTCACTTAACCTCAATTGCCTCAGCAAAAAGAAAAAAAAAAAAAAAGAAAGAAAGAAAGAAAGAGAGAGAGAGCATTCATACACACACACCCAGGTGCGAATCATCCCTCCATATCCTACCAGTAATTGTATGATTTTAAGTCATCTAACCTCTCTGACTCAATTTCCTCATTCAGAAAATACTTATTCTACCTATTTCAGAGGATGTTGTAAAGAGAATGCTATTATCTCTTGTTCTCTCAATCTAGAGACAAGGCCAGATGAGAATCAAATAGTCCTATAGAGCTCTAGTGGAAAGAATATATTTGATCAATTGAAAATATGAGGCCAGAAGAGTATTTTTCTATCTGCCAATGAATCTTCCTTTTCATAGGCACAGCCTATGCTAAACATTTGAAATGACCAGTTACCTTGACTATAATTTGTAACAAAATACTCCAGTATGAATGAATTCCTTCCATCCAGACATGTTTGCACATGCATATGTATGTATGTATACATATAGTGCAAGTTATTTATATCAACATACACATGCATATACACATATACTTATATGTATACATGCATGTGCATGTAAATACATTTTATAAGAATGTTAATATACATGTTTTATATATAAATATACACACGTACACTTATATAAATGTAAATATACATGTGTTGTATATATGAATATGTACACATATATACACACTGTGTGCACACATATGCTTATAAAATGTAACTATACATGTGTTGTATATATGAATATGCACATGCTTATATACAGATGCATATTGTATATGTGTATATACACATGCACATTTGTGTATATATACATACAGACTTATAAAATGTAAATATGTGTGTTGTATGTGTGAATATATACATATATACATATTGTGTGTGTATATAAACACATATACTTATGAAAATGTAAATTTGTGTGTGTGTATGTGTGAAAATGATCTTTGAAAATTCTGATTTGGTTCTGCCTCAACATTTGTCCCGACTCTCCTCCTCTGAGGCATTTGCCAGCAAACAATGGGCTTCTGAGAGTTCTGTTTCATCAAAAGCTTGCTTGAACAGAATTCTTGTTGTTTAGACCAAAGACATTCAACTCTCAATAGTCTGTATGAATGGAAGGAAGCAATTCTTCCAGTAACATTTGAATAGTTCCCCAAACCTTCATCTTCCCTTTTTCCCCAGTCTTTTTTCCCACATGTCCCATGATGACAGATTATTTAGAATTTCAAACCCAGGTGGGACCAATGTAAGAAAGATACCTGTCATTTAGGAAAAGGGAGTGCTTAGTAGAGGGAATATGTATGAGGCTAAATCGGTTTTCAGTTTGAGCTTAATTGTTATGCTAAGAAATTAAATACCAACATATTCATTTGATAATTCAATTCAACAAACATTTATTAAGTGAATATTATATAGCATTGTGGGAAATGGTGCTGAATTATGGGAAGGGAAGAGAAGCAGGGAAAGAAGATAAAAAATAATATCCACCCAGGTCTACTTGAAAGAAATTTACATTCACTTGGGAGAAAGAGATGCACAAATAACTCTGATTAAAAAAAAAAAATTGTAGAGAGAATGAGATGCAAACATAGGAGAGATCCAGACCAAGTGCTGTGAGAAATTTGAGGAAGCTCTCATTTTCATCTGGAATGAGGCTATAAGGAAGGAAATGGTATCTGAGTTGAGCCAACAAAGAGGAGAGAAATTCAAAGACCAGAGTTGGAAGTTGATGCAAAAAGTATGCAGGACTAAGACAGAAGACAAAGTATTCAGGAGTTGGCCAGAATATCAAAGACATAACACTGGATCTTTAAAAATAAATAAATAAAATTTACTTTCAAAGGCATTATCACAAATACACAAATTTATTTTCCCACCACATGAAAGACATAATCTTCCCAGCCATGTATCACCTCACTTCATAGTATAGTTCAATTCCCATACAACTAGAAGCAAAAATCACCAAGCACCAACACAGCTTCATTATACTAAACTAAGATAATTTCCTTTTTAATTGGGTGACAGGCCCATAGATCAGTGCAAGGCTGTCAGCATGGCATTCCTAGATTTCAACAAACCATTTAACAAACTCTGCTTTTTAAATTTAATTTTATTTATGCTAAATTTAACAAAAATCTCCTAAATAAGCTTTTTCATGTGCATAGTAGAACACACAAAAAAGATTGTACATAAAATTGACTCTTCATTATATATTGCTTAATTCTTTAAAAGTATATAATGAATGTAACACCTTAGTTTCAAAACTGTCCTGTTTGCTTGTGCCTTCTGAATTTCTTTTCTCTCTTGTGCATTTAAAATTTTAAAAAAAATTCAATAGTTCTCTCTCCTCCTCCTTTCTTCTTCTTCTTCTTCTTCTTCTTCTTCTTCTTCTTCTTCTTCTT
>JAJPUD010000364.1:552925-572948 GCA_023553655.1 Myrmecobius fasciatus
ATATATATATATATATATATATATATATATATATATATATATATATACACAAAAGCACAAAATATGGTCTTTCTGCTAAGAGATGGTCAACAGTCTCCAAAGACTTTGTGTCATCTAGAAACATGATGAGCATGACAACTGAGTTAAAGCCCTAAGGCTCCTGAGCAAGCTATTTATATAGAGCAATATCATCAGAAACATCCTTACCAAACACCTTTAGAAATATTTCCCTTTGCCTAGTGCATTTATGATTTAAATAAAGTTTTTAAAAAAATAACCCCTCCTTACTATATGATGAATTTATATCGTAGGTCAAATCCAATGTTTCAATGCTAATTCTCTTGCCTTGAATGTCTTTTAAATGTTGTCCCCAATGATGGTTTAATACATATGCGATGCAAACAATTGAGTCTTTGTGTAACCTGTCTTTTAAAGTTTAATGATTTTCCAATTGGTTTTAAATAACTTTATCTTTGAGGATCATAGAGATGAGGCACTTGAATCTAGGCCTCTACTGTACTTAGAAGTACTACAATACAGTGAAAAAGCATTAAATGTAGAGCACCAGGATCTGAGTTTGAATCCCAGGCTTTCTGCTTATTAACCTGGGTCTCACTTAACAAGTCACTTGATTTCTCTAGGTCTCAGTTTCCTCATCTACTGAAAGGTTGTTGCAATAGATTATTTCTGGGTTCCCTTCAAGCTCTAAATTTATGATTCTATGTCATGCTCAAGCAGAGAGTGCTTCCTGTCCAAACAGGTATCATCTTTGTATCCTAAACACCTGCTCATGATAGCACCTAGTAAACATTTGTTGGATGAGTAACTTCTCTCATAGTTGATACATGGCTGGTTAATGATTAAAGGATGGAAGAGTCCATGATCATAATTATCTCTTTGCAGTTTCTGTAAATTTTCAAGAAGAGAAGAGATTATTTGCTTAATAAAAGAGGGAGTAAGTTATGATAGCACCCAGTCAACATGGATGAGTAAATTCTATCACAGTTGATACATAGCTAGTTAATGATTAATGAATGAAAAAGAACATGATCATAATTATAACTCTTTGCAGTTTCTGTAAATTTTCAAGAAGAGAAGAGGTTATTTGCTTAATAAGAGAGGGAGTAAATTAGAGCGAGTAGTATAACATTGTGGATAGAAGCTATTCTCAAAGCCAAGAAAGCTTAGATTGAAGCCTTATCTCTGACATATACCAGCCAGGTCACTAGATCACAGAATTTCTCAATGTTCCAGAAAATTCTCTAAAGCTCCAAGTTATAGAAAAGGTGCCAATTGACACTGTTTCCTCACCCAAGAGTTCTTTATGCCAATGAGGTCATAGGTCCACTCTCTATCCCTATTAAACTGGAATGTTGGTTTGGCATAAATGGGTTTAAATATAGACTTCAGGTATGATCAAAGGATTTCCTAAGGAACATTGACTGAACTAGACTTATATGAGATGAATTATGTACATTCAGCCTGTTAAAGTCCCCTACTGGCCACTAGGAAATCTTACTCCATAAATAGGACCCTAATCTGGCTTTAATATATATATATATATATATATATATATATATATATATATATGTATGTATTTTTTTTTCTGAGTCAACTTCACTTGTTTCAAACAATAAGGGATAAAGGAAATGTCATTTACCCTTTGTCCCTCCTGACTCCACTCTATCTTACGGAGGTACTTGGGTGGTACCAATGGATAGTTGGTCCTGGAGTCAGGAAAACCTGAATTCAAATCTAACCTCAAATATTTTGAGCCGTGTGATTTTGGGCAATTCATTTTAACCTATGCTTCAGTTTCCCCAGCTAAAAAATGAGGATCATAATAGCATTTGCTGCTATTATGCTAATAACATTTCCCCAGGTTTGTGTGGAGATCAAAGGATCTATTTATAAAGTGCTTGGCACAGGATTTGACATATAGTAAGCACTATGTAAATGCTAGTTATTATTAATATTATCTTTATACTAACAGCTTTTTATTTTTCAAAATGCATACAAAGACAGTTTTCAACATTTATCCATCACTGGTCTCCTTTTCAAAAGGCCTTTCTGGAAGATTGCATACAGAATCTCAAAAGAGAGCTGGAGGATAAATGGGAAAATAAACTGAAGTCAGTACAAGAAGGATATGATGCCCTGCAAAAGAGATATGAAAAAGACACCAATTTATTGAAAAATAAAATTAGTGAAGTGGAAAAAGAGTACAATGAACAAATTGGCCAGTTACAAAAGGAGCTTAAAAAGGTAACTGAAGAAAACAACACCTTAAAAATAAGAATTTAACAAATGCAAGTGAATGACTCAATAAGACTTCAAGAATCAGTCAAACAAAAACAAAAAAATGAAAAATTAGAAGAAAATATGAAATATCTCCTAGGAAAAACAACTGACTTGGAAAATAGATCTAGGAGAGACAATCTAAGGATTATTGGACTTCCTGAAAGCCATGATAAAAAAAGAATTTAAACACTATCTTCTAAGAAATCCTGAAAGAAAACTGCCCCGAGATTGTAGAATCAGAAGGCAAAATCACCATTGAAAGAATTCACCGATCACCTACTGAAAGAGACCCCAAAATTAAAACCCCAAGGAATATCGTGGCTAAATTTCAGGACTATAGCACCAAGGAACAGATTCTGCTAGCAGCTAGAAAGAAACAATTCAAATACCGAGGATCAATAATTAGAATCACACAGGATCTGTCAGCCTCCACATTGAAGGATCGAAGGGCCTGGAACCAGATATTCCAAAGGGCAAAGGAACTTAAATTACAGACTTTGGATCTCCTTTTCTAAGTGGTTGATCTTTTTTTTTTTTTTTAATAATTTTCTTCTTTTTTAAAGTTATTTATTTATTTAGGTTTTTTCTCAACCTCTTTTATTTGATTTTAAGTCTTTTTTGAGTTCTTTTATAAATTCGTTCTGGGCAAGTAGCCATTTAACATTATTCTTTGGGGGTGGGGAGGTTTTATTTTTATTTAACTTCAGTGTCTTCCTCTTAAAATGAACCCTGGTCTTCCCTATTCCCACAGTAACTTTCAGTGGTTGGGTTATTTCTCCTTTGCCTGCTCATTCTTCTTTTTAAATAAGAACTTAAAAATGTAATCACTTGGAGGATGGGGAAAGGGGATTGTTGCCTCTGGCTTCAAGTGTCCCTTCATCACTTTCCCCTCTTGCAAGTGCCAGCAGACAGAAATGTACCTGTCCCACTGCTTCTGCACTCATCAGGTGGGCTGGTTCCTTCTTGCCCAGGGCCCATCTTTGCAGCACAACTGGGTCTGGCATTCCTAATCATCAGAAGCTCCCTCCACCTTTTTGAACTGAAACCCCAGACTCACCTCACTGTCCAGGAGTTTTTGTGATTCAGGATGAAGCTACCTCTGAATCCTGCTAGCTGTTTCTGTGGAGCTAGCCTGTAATTTCTCAAACAGCCTGGATACTTTTCTAGCATCTTTCTTCAGGGTTTTCCTAGGAGGACTTCATTCTGCCCAAGTGTTATTTGTTTTTCATTGGTCTACATTTGCCAGGAGATGCAATTTTGTTTTGTTTTGGGGGAAATTTGGAGAGCTGGAATTTTTGTACCTACTCTGCTATTTTTACACAATCCTCCCCTTAATATAACTTTCTGTTTTGCATTGGAATAACAACAATTATGATTTGGGGGAGAACATGGTGTTTCATTAGTTGCTACCAAGAGAATATTACTGTTGAAAAAAGTGGGATTTTCTATCAGGGAGCATCTTGGATCCATTGAAAGCACTATGTCATTTCCCCAATGCAGTCCAGTCTGTTTTTCCTCCTATTCAATTTTGGGTCCACCATTTTCTTTGGGTTTTGCCAACCATTTTTTCTTAAATGAATGTGATGGCTGTGTCCCCTGAAGGTCATTGATAAAATGTTATCTGTGAAATACAATTCTTTGCACAAAATAAGCACTGACATTAAACTAGGAAGACACTGCTTTTAATCATGTATCTGTCACTAAATAGCTCTAGAATGCTGGGTATTTTGTTTCTGAGCTTTAGTCTACTTGTCTGTTCAATGAAAGATTTAGGTTTGATGCTTCTATAGGCCTCAGTTCTTCATCTATAAAATGAACTGGAGAAGGAAGTATTTTTACCAAGAAAACCCAAATAGGGTCATGAAGAGTGAGACATGAATGAAAAATCACTGAATAGCAATCAAATCCTTTATCATTAATATATTATCAATGATTGATTTATTATATCTTGGAAGAGAAAAAGGTGGCAAGGATGAGTGTTGATCCAGAAAGATCAGGCTTGGGTGAACTGCTACAATGAAGGTCTTCAGCCATCTGGAAAGGACACTAAAGTGTGTCAAATTAGGAGAGCCAAACCTTAGATTAGTAATGAGTGAGATGAGGCATGGTTAGGCCACAGAGAAGATGGCAGCCCCTAACCAGGTAAGATTTTCTTCTTTCCACCCTCCCTAGAGGTCTTTCTGAGACCTCCTCTTTCTCAATTTTTCCTTAGCCCTTTGGACCCAAAGTATTTTTTTTTCCTGAGGCAGTTGGGTTTAAGTGACTTGCCCAAGGTCACACAGCTAGGAAATGTTAAGTGTCTGAGATCAGATTTGAACTCAGGTCCTCCTGACTTCAGGGCTGGTGCTCTATCCACTGCACCACCTAGCTACCCCGCAAAGTATCTTTTAAAAAAATATTTATTTTAATACACATTGCTTTATGAATTATGTTGGGAGAGAAAAATCAGAGCAGAAGGGAAAAACCATGGGAGAGAAAAAAAAACAGAAAAAAGAAGTGAACGTAGCATGTACTGATTTACATTCAGTCTTAGTTCTTTTTCTGGATGCACATGGCACTTTCTGCCCAAAGTCTATTGAGATTGTTTGGATCACCAAACCACTGAGAAGAACTGAGTCTTTCATAGCATATTCTTGCTGTTATTGTGTACAATGTATTCATGGTTCATTATCAGTTCATGTAAATCTTTAGATGTCACATGCACGTGTCTGTTCACTCTACCAGTGAAGAAGTCCATCCAGAGAGTCAAGACACCCTTAAATTTTTATAATTAGAAGACAAGAATTCCAAGTCAAATAATTTCCATAGACAGACATGGCCCAAACCCTGCAGATCCTAGGCAAACAAATATGTCTGAAACCCTGAGCTCCAAAAGGTTTCCTTTTCAAGTTTACTAGTTTTTCTACATTCTGTATAATTGGTCACTGAAGGAAAGGGAGGGAGGGCAGGAGAGAAAGGAGAAAGAAACCCCTGTAAAGAAAGTTAATTCAGTAGTCTATTAAAGGCCTACTATGTGCAAAGCTTTGGTGAATAATAAATTTTAATTAATTTATTTTCCTGTTTCCCCCAAATGTTTCTTTCACCCTCCTCCTAATCTTTACTGCTTCCCCCTCAGCAACCAAGAATATAGAATGTGGGAAGCAGAAAACTTCAGTTGAAACTGCCAACTTGAAAGCTTGTGGGTTTTCAGTTTTTAACTTGTTTCTTTCATTTCTAAGGGAAGCCCTGGAAATGTGCCCCAAAGACAAATCAGGTCAAGTATTACCTTCTCCCAGAATCCCACCCACACCCTGATCTATTTCCATTCCCCCCCACCACTATCCCAACCCCAACTCCCTTCATTTTCCAACCCTTCTTCCACCCACCAAGATCTTGCTAATAAAAGGGGGGAAAGTGGAAAGAAAGAGAGAAAGTGGAAGAGAGGCATTCTGAAATGATCTAGGCCAGCATTACAATTTTTTATGTATTGTGGTTGGGCACATACCTAGATCACTTAAGATGGAGGCACTCCTTGGAGAGACAACTGGGACTTCTTTCCAGAGAGGACATTCTCTGTTGGCCTACCATGGTAGACAATGGGAGAGCCTCTTGCCATTGGCTGACTTTCTGAATCTACGTGATGAAGGTCCAATTGTTCTCTTTCCAGTGGTGTTCATGAGGAAGGTCTCTTAAACCCAATAGTTTGAGTACAGTGTACTAAGCAAAGAGCCATCTTCACCTTTTCTTTAGATCCTGTAGATCCAAAAAAGGGATTAAAGTTTTATTCTGCTTTCTTTTGCCTTTTTCAGTTCTAGGAATTAGGGTGATGGTAACCTTGTAACCTTGAAGCCAGGATTCCAGGCCAGATGTTGCATCCAGCAAAGCAGGGGAGCCTTGATAAGCCAAGTAGGTAGTGTTCAAGTCTGACAGGGCTTTGGGCTTGGGACTTGATGAGACTACACTTGGTGAGAGCTATATGGGAGCTGAGCTAAGGGGTGAATCTAATTCACCTATCTTCCCTGGAGAGTAGGAAGGCTCTGACACAGAGAGAAAAGAGGGAGATACAGAGAGAAACAAGAGAGAAGAAAGAGAAAGACAGAGACAGAAACAGAGAGACAGGAGGGAAGAAAGAGAAAGACAGACAGAGAGACAAACATAGGCAGAGAGACAGGAGAGAGAGAAAAAGACACACAGAGAGACAGACAGAGACAGAGAGACAGAGAAACAGAGAGAGAGAAACAGGAGGGAAGAAAGAGAGAGACAGAGACAGAGAGAGACAAGATGGAAGAAAGAGACAGAGACAGGAGGGAAGAAAGAGAGAGACAGAGACAGAGAGATAGACATAGGCAGAGAGATGGGAGAGAGAGAAAAAGACACACAGAGAGAGACAGACAGAGACAGAGAGATAGAGAAACAGAGACAGAGAGAAATAAGAGGGAAGAGAGAGACAGAGACAGAGAGAGACAGAGAGAGACAGAGAGACAGGATGGAAGACAGAGAGAGAGAAAGAGAGAAGACGAAGACAGAGACAGAGATATAGACAAATAGTCATAGGCAGAGAGACACTGATTAATTACTTAAAAGAATAAGTGGAAGACAAAAAAGAAGAAAATACAAAGAAAAGATCAAGAGAGGGATAGAAAAGGCATTAAATGATTTCTATTCAATGCCTATATCCTAACCTATAGATGGGGTGAAATACATGATTTCAAGGCTACTACAAAAGCCAAATGTAATTTCCCAATCTTTCCATCCCACTAACCAATGTCCAAAATTGTGCCTTAGGAGATATACTCTTAAATGAGGTTTTGATGTTCAAGGATAAATATCCCTGAGAAGGGTATGACTTTGTCATATGAATGGTCATTTTTTTATAATGAATGAAAAATCTGAGAACAAGTTTTGTTAGGGGAATAGGATGGAGTTTTGGATAATAGTCTGAAGCATCTGGTGTCTGGAGAAACAGCTGAGAAACTATTTATGGAAAAGGAGTTTTCTCCAGTTTATTAAGCAGTTAATATTTAAAACCTGGAGTGAAAACAAAGAACAAATTGTTTAATCAATGAGAAAGATGTTGCCATTTTAACAATTAATAAATATATACCCATAGTTCTGAATTATTTTAGAATTTAAAATTATAAAAAGGAATATGGTAATTAGTCAAGTAGCAGGATGATAAGCACTTTAGTCAACTCTCTAAGAATATGTATTACTAATCAACAGTAATAAAATGAGTTCCTCACTTAACAGTTTCCTTTACTAATGAAATCATAGGTCTAGTCCCTATTAGCATACCAAAAGTTGAGTCATTAGAGTAATCTGGCCCAGATTCAGGGAATGAAGGGGCTAGAGAAAGATTTCTCCATGGAAAGCAAAGAGTCTGTGGACCTTTCTGGGAGGTCTCTAATAAAAGTAGTAAAAGAATTGCTCAGACTGGGCAGATACAGCCCTGGGACATTTTTGAGGATGAGGATGGGATGAAGGGAAGAACTCTAAACATAATGTTCCAGTCCTCCCCAGGAGTCACTACCCCAAGATCTGGCCAGACAATTTCTAGAACCTCGCTGATGAAGGACAGCTCCCCACAGTTTAAGAGGAACTTCTTTGTTGGGGGGAAACAATTCTGTATTCACACATTAATATGATTTAAAAGCATTAATCCATTTCTTTCTTTCTTTTTTTACTATAATACTTATTTTTTCTTTTAACTGGCATAATTATATCTATGAAATTCTATGAAAGAAAATTGTCACAGTATTTCTTTTCTTGTCATTATTATTATTAGTTACAGTTCAAAATTATTCCAAAAAATAATTTTATCATATGAGGGAGAGGTATTAAAATGATCTGCTCCAAGGAGTAAATATACCAGGTACAAATTCCTAACTTCAAATGGAGCCTTATTACTCCATAACAATCTTTTTGTGAATCTGTTATTGACTTTCATTTACTTTCCTCCACAAAGGCTATTGTAATCAAGCAGAGCTTAAAATGTAGTAGGTAAAATATTCTACTGCTCAAGACAGAGGAAGTGAGGAGAAATTCTAGGTTCTTGACTATTCCTGGACTTGTCTAGAAGTAGTAGGTTGGACTTCAAAGCACAGATCTTTTTCTTTTTCTTTCTTGTTCAGTTAGAGAGCAATGCTTCATTTCTGCTCATTCTTAATTAATACCTTTTAAAAGAAGAGCAAAACCTTCTTGCTTCTCAATCAATAGAAAACACTATAACTTTATTTTCTCTTTGGGAAGTGGTAAATAAAAGGCCACTCTTCTGGTGGGTAGAAGAATGATTGGCAATTATTCCCTCCCCTTATTCTCTCTGTCTCTGTCTCTCTCCTGTCTCTCTGCCTATCTCTGTTTCTCTTTGTCTCTGTCTCTCTCTCTCTGTCTCTGATTCTGTTTCTGTCTGTCTCTTTTTCTCTGTCTCTGTCTGTGTGTGTGTGTGTCTTTCTCTCCTTTCATTTTCTCTTCTAGGAGTTTGGAAATCTATGTAGCCTTTGTACCAAGATAAGCTCAAGTAAGCTCAAGAGACATATGTATTCCCATCATTTTGTACTCTTTTCAGAAGTGTCTATATCCCAAAGTTTCATCGTTGTTGTGATGATAATTATATTTTCATTAAATAGCAGTCATAGACATTTGGAAATATGGGGCAAAAGATCTGAAAGTTGTTAGAGATGATAATTGAAGCTGTTCTAGTAGATAAGATGCACAAGTGTAGAGAGTAGAGAGAAAAAATAAGAGGGGAGTATATCTACCTTTATGGTACAGAAGATGGACTGAATAGCATGCATTCAGAAACAGCTAGGTAGAGGCCCAGGTCCCAGTCTATTGTGGAAACTCTGGTTCAAACAAGTAGAATCAAAGCAATAATGGCATTTAAATGATGAATATTTGAATAAATGAATAGCTGAATGGAATTTGAAGGCAATAGGGAGCTACTAGAATTGATTAAATAGGAGAATGACTTGTCAAGGCACATCTTGCAGAGAAATAACTTTGTCAACTATATTTATATGGGAGAGTTTCGAGATGAGGCGATGATTAGTCCGAGAGAGGCGATGAGAAACTAGGGTGATGGTCATTTGAATGGACAGAAAGTGATTCATATGCTAGAGATTTTGTGGAGGTAGAAGCAACAAGATTTGTCAACTCATGTAATATGTGGGTAACAAAGGATAGGCAGACATGAATGAGTTGTGGTCTGAATTATTTGAGGGAATTCCCACATCCATGAGATTTATTGAAGCTTTGGGAAACTGAGTGAACATTTCAGCTTGGGAATGGATTGTAAAATCAGGAGGACCTCAAGGAATACAGTATGAGCAGTTACTCCTTGAACTAGGATGACTTAAAAGCTAAAGGGGGAGGCAGGAAGATGGAGGGGATTGGTCTAATTGAGCATTTAGCTCAAGTGAAGCTGCTAGAGTTTTGGCTATAGAATGGCACAAAATTCATTCCAAAGCTTGCCAGAATATAGTGAAACTCTCCACATCTTTGACACAAGGAAATAATCAAATTATTAATCTCCCTAAACTGTTCCATTTATGCTGATTTGATTCCCCTATGTTCTCAATTTAAGAAATGCCTATTGTCCTTACAATGTTTTAAACATCTGTGTTATTGGTGGCTACTTCATCTTTTTTAAAATCAAGATTTTGTACCTACATGCAGAATTACCTTTGAAGGTATTTGCATTCAGCATACATTTAAAAACTGAAATCTCTCTCTCTTCTTGGCAGTCTTCCCTTTAAAGAATATACACAAGTTTGATAAGCCAATGTTCCAATAGTAATTGTCTTCTAAGGTTCCCTTTTCAAATACTGTCACTGAACAGTTTTCTTACAAGGGGATAGATAGTATATACATATATGTGTGTGTGCATATAATACATATATATATATATGTACATATATATGTGTGTCTCTGTGTGGTATACAACCTTGTTTTAAAGGGGGGAAAGCATAAGTAGTAGTCATGGGGTTTTTAAAAATATAGGGGGAAGGACAAAAACAAGATATGTCATTTTTCTTCACAATTCAGAAGCCATTCTTCTTATAAAAGAATAACTGTATGAATTGGGTAATGGCCTTTAATGCAGTAGACTCAGGAACATTTGGAGATAGTCTCACAAAATCTCTTTTGTCTCATGCTTCCACCCAGGGTAACTTTAATATCTAGTAAATTTTGCTTCCTGAAAAGAGTCCTCATCTATCCTAGCAAGCACTCCGATGAATAAGGGTGTAGAATATAGAAAAGGATTTGTTCCCTACAATAAGTCCATAGAGAGTCAAAAAAAATTTTTTTTCCCTACCCCTGACTTCTCACAGTAGCATGTACATTCCTTCCAACTTATAATACTGACTTTTAGGACTCAGGACTATTAGAAATTTACTTTTTCCCATCCTAAATATACACAGTTCACATAACTCACAGTAATAACAAAAGGCAAGGTTCAGGCTCCTTCCTTATGGTTCTGCGTCTTGTTGCTTCTTAATTCCAGCCTTTCCACCATTGAAATTGAAATTGCTTTCTTTAAAAAAGGTTCCCTTCTTCTTCCCACTCCAATAATACTTTGTGCAATGCAAAAAGGGGCTATATCCCATGAATGATACTGGCATATAGGAATGATAGGGATGGGACAAAATCAGATGTCAATACAGCACAGTATAGATGTGTGGCTTCTCTTGCTCTTCATTGGGGGTGGAAGGCAAGCACACAATAGAGCAACATAATTTGTGTTACAGTGGAAAAATCAAAGTCACTGGGGACCCAAACTTGTACAGAGCTTGAGGAACTCTTATAAAGAATGAGGAACAAGGGCAAAGAGGAAGGAAATTTAATTCTAAATATGTCAAAACTTAAAAGCAGCTGGAAAGGTGGGAATCTATGTGTAACATAGAGACTAGAACTAAACTTATCAAATTGGATTTCAATAGATTCACAGCTAAAATGGTGAAACATGAAGACCAAGTTCTTCTTCCTAAATATCAGAAATGGTTTCTCCAAAATTGATTAAAAAGCACATGTATGCTGCAAGCAGGGAAGTTTCTATATTCCTGTATCTGAAAATTTTGGTCAAACTTATTTGATGTCAGTAAGGATCATAGAGTAAGAATAATAAACAGTCTTGTCATCCAATCTTATTTTTACAAATAAGGAAACTGAGACCTTAAGAAGTAAATCTTAAGTGATTTACCCAAGGTCTCATAGGTAATAAGTGACAGAAAAAGGAATTCACTTCAGGTTCTCTACTTCCAAAGACAATGCTTTTTACACTGTTCTGTAAGAATTTTTCTTGGAATCCCATGGGGATTTCTCAAGAACCAAATAATATGGTGCCAATTAGCATAAAATTAAATTGTTCAAAGTAGAGTAGTTTGGTTCTCTTAGCAGAGATGCTTGGTTCTCAAACATTCCCATAACTAGATACTTTAAGAAGAAATTAGAACAGTTTTATAAGAAACATTCTTATGTAGTATAATAGAAAGTTATTAGAAATAAGTCTATCTAGTTCTCAAATTTGTCACCACTACATGACTATGTGAACTTCAGCAAATATCTAAACCTTTCTGGAATTATTTCCTACTCTAAATTCAAATGATTGGACTAAATGATCATATGTCTTTTGGCTTTAAAAATTATACAGTTATATTTAGTGTACAGCTCTAAAAATAACAAAGTTTAATACCTTCAATCTAGAATCTTTTTTTTTACTTTCTTATTAAATTAAATACAACATAAGAAAAAACAGAATAGAAAAAGACAGAAAAAGAAAATTAAAATTAAAAAGAAATTGTCACATGCCCAGTAGAATATTGGGGAGGATTCAAAATATAACAATAAATTTCCATTTCAAGAAAGCATATATAATAATAGAAGAAATTATAATCGTAAGTATCTATCTTTCCTTTGCTTCATTGAAGGTTGTTCTTTTGTTTACCTTATTCCTTTTTCCCCCTTTCATCCTCTGCCATCTTCCCCAAGGAAGCTACAGTTAAGCACAGATATGTGTATATATACACATATATACTTACATATATACATATATTCATACCTACTCATATACGTATATCTATTTACAAACAAACATACTCACATTCAGATGCATATATGCATTCACTGATATGTATATATTTCTCTCTTGATTGAATCTTTAAGTTAGACTTTATCTAAGATCAATGATTAGTAGCCCTGTTTTTTTTTTCCTTAATCTATTTTTTTTTTTTTTTTGCCATCATAGCTACTCTTCAAAAAGCTATGAGTTATGTCTGGATGAGAGAGTAACATAAATGATTTCAGCTGAGCTCAGGATACCCTAAGAAATTCTTTGGCTATAAACACACACATATGTATATCAGGATGTATTATATTATGTATATATGTATATATATATTGATTTGATTTGAGATGACACCAGATGAAACAATGAACAATAAAAATAAAAGGAAACTCAAGGAAACACCTCTATCCCTTCTAGGACTATACAAGACAGTGGTCAGAAGACTATCCAGGGAGGGATTTCCTCTAGGTCAAACTAAATGGAAAATGTTTCTCATTCCCACCTCTTTATTTGGAAAGAGAGCTAGATTTTTGGAATATCCAGTTTCTATAGTGGCCCAATATGAGCAAAAAGAATTTGTCTTTTCCTCATGATCAAAAATTACTGATGAAGGGATGGCTCTGATTCAAGTCACTTAGCTTCCATGGACTTCAGGGGGTTTTTTTATATTTAAAATGAGAGAGTTAGACTAGTTGATATAGATTGGGCTATATTAGGTCTGATTACCAATAAATAAGGTATAGGATTTTAGCCCTGTCTTGTTGGAGACACAATGAGGAAAAAAACCCAAATCCTGATATGTCATGGCACCAGGAGAATAAAATAACTATCTACATCAATACACACATACCTTGAAGACCTCCAAGGGTACCAGAAAGGAAGAATCTTAGTGTCCAGGTAGCTGATGTGGTAGCTGGAGAGGAAGATAAAGAGGGAAAAAAAATTCCAGCAAGGTAGAAGCTAGTATGATCACTTCTTAGGTATTTCCAAGCTGCCATATTCCTGTATGTCAGGCTCTACCTCTTGCCTAGAATTCAGGCTTCCAGCCTAGAGCCCTGAACTTCTGATTGGTGAGTATTCCTTTTTTCTTACCCGGACCTAAACTCATCAAACTTCTTACAAGACAACTTAAGGTCAAAATGTTGCAATGGTTACCCAACCTCAAATCCCTATACACATTTGATAATTCTAACTCTGAGAATAGCAACTCAATTAATACTACCATTCCTAAAAGAGATAGGTCAATCAATTGTCCTATAACTCCAATCACCATTATCTTGACTTTCCTAGCCAAAAATAAATTGCCCTGGCTTCCACTCTAGTATCTATACTGCCTTTGTCAATTAGAATATATTTTTTCCCAGTGAAGAATTTGTTTTTATATTTCTTACATTTAGCACGATTCCTGGCACATAATAAACATAAGATATTTGTTATAATTTAATAAATAATTAATGAAGTTGAGGAGATTTTAGTCATTTATTCATTTATCATCAGTATTTAATGGCCAAATTACATCCTAATTGGGGGAGAGGGGGAAAGCAAGTATCCTTTCAGAATCCCATTGTCCTCAAGGATCAAAGAGAGAATAAAGTAAGATTTGGGGATGGCTATCTTCAGTTATCTTTGATTGCACAGAGGAAACAAAATAGAGGGGGAAAGTAATATATTAGAGGAAAAAATTAATAAGAAAGAGAAACTTACTATTTATCATAATTAGGGAGAATATGCATCTCATGAAACTCATTCATATCTGAACCTGGTTGCTTGGTTGTTGTTCTTCATCCTCAAAGAGGACCAAAATGATATAACTATGTTGGGGTCAAAGTATAGTGTGTCCAACTTTGGCTGATCAGACTAATATGAGCTTGGAAGGCTCTACTACAGGTTGGGCACAAATAGTCCATGTGTCTCTAAATTTGTGCATCTCTGGTCTCTTTTTGAGCTACTGAGATTCTGCTTTGCTCATAGCAAACAGTGTCTGCTTTGATGTGGGCATGGCATGCTGGGCGGTCCTGTGCCAGTGTAAGCCTGGTAAAGGGAGTAAAACACATACACACATTCATGAATACACAGACACGGACACACACAAAGATCTAGATATGAAAACTCAATAAATTCAATAAGGAAATAGAGAAAAAGAGGTCAAAGGGAAATAAAAGTGGGGAAATAGAGTTGGTAAAGGAGCAGTTAAAAGAAAAAGAAACTTCAACTATAGAAAATGGAAGAATGAAGGAGGATAAAAAGGATGGAAAGAAATTTTAAGAATCAACGATTTGGTACCGAGGTTGGTAGAGAAAGGAACACAGAGTATTACTATCAGACAACTTCAATTATAAATTACTACTCTTGATCATATCTCTTCTATCTCTTTACATCCTTTTCATATGTAGAAAAATGCACATGTGGATAGGATTCAAAGAGAAGAAAAATTCTAAGAGGATATGTTGGGAAAAATACAATTACCAATCATAACCCTGAATATGAATAAAATAAATTCACCCATAAAACAAAGAAGGGCAACAGGATGAATTAAAAAACAAGATCCAATGATATATTGTTTATAAGAAAAATACTTGATGTGTAAAAAGTTACATAAAGTAAAAATGAGAGTAGAGCAAAGTGGTAAACATGATCTAAAACAGGAGAATAATAAAAATCTTCATAGTTGAAAGACATATGCAAAAAATCTTTATTTTGCTTAAAAGTAGCAACAATAAGAAAATCATGGTGATATGTGAGCTAAAATGCATCCTATCTCAGAATTTAAAAGAAAAAAACTAATTAAATTGCAGGGAGAATTCTATAGTAAAACTGTAGTAGTTGTGCACCTAAATGTGTTCCTCTTTCAAAAATAGAAAAATTTAACAAAAAGAAAACAAAAAAGAACCTGACTAGAATTTTTTTTAAAGTTTGATATTACACAAATATGCCAAAAGAGAATAAAAAGAAATACGTTCATTTCTAAATTGTACATGATTTTTCAAACAAAAATTGAGCGTGTATTAAATCATAAAAATTTATAAACAAATACAAAAAGGCAGAAAGTTTGTACTCATCCTTTAATAACCACAATGCAATAAAAAGTTAATCAATAAAAGTCACTTAAAGAAATAAGTGTCATTTAAGTGAAGGATAAATAATTAAATCCTGAAGAACTGAGAGGTCAAAGAGCAAATCTTAAAAACATTAGATAATTTCATCATAGAAATTAACAATGAAACAACTTATCAAAATTTGGGGAGGATAGCCATAGAAGTAATTAGGGGAAAATGTGTATCTTTAATTGATAAAAAGAGAAAGAAAGAATAGATCAATAAGTTGGGAATTTAAAAGAACAAGTTAGAAAAGCAACAAATGAAAAACCTTAATTAAGCATAAAACAATAATTAAAAGTCCAAAAATCAAAGAGAAAAAAAAATTGAAAACAAAAATGAAATGCCATTAAACAGAAAAATGTAAATGGGAACTGTATTTTTTTTTCTTTTTAACTAACAAAATAGACATTAGACAATTAATAGACATTAAAAATGGATAGAAGAAAGTAAAAAGTTCAGAAGACACAAGAAGTTATCTAAACCATTAGAAAACTTGATTCAAAAATGAAAAATGGAAAAACAAATCAACAAAATCAAAAATATAGAAAAACTAAAAGATGGAAAGGAAATAAAATAATTATTATTTTAAAAAATCTTTTACCTAATTACAACACAAATAACACATGAAGTAGCTACAGACTGATGATGAAGCATGATTTCTACTTCTAAACAGAAAACTCATGGATAAAAACTCAGGATGAGACATACATTTTTTCAGACATGATCAAAATAACAACAATAATAATGATAACATCTAACATTTAGATAATGCTTATGAGCCAGGCACTATACTAAGTGTTTGACAGTTATTAATTCATTTGATCCTGACAACCTTGGAGACAGGTACGATTATTATTTTTATTTAATGATTAAGTAAACAGAAATAAGGGGAGGTTAAGTGACTAGGCTAAGATTACACAGCTAGTAAATGTCTAAGTCTGCATTTGAACTTAGGTTTTCCTTACTCTGGATCCAACATTCTATTCATTGCACTGCTTATTTGCCACAAATATCTTTGTATTTGATTTTGCTTTACTTTATTTATTATAAGGAAGTGTTTCTATTTGAAGAGGATGGGGGTGGGGAGAGGAGTTGTTTGGTACTAATAGTTAAATTAAAAAAAGGAAGAAAAATCATCTATTGACTATTAAAAATGAATAGAATAGAAAATAATACTGTTCTCATGTTAAATTGAAAACACATTTTAAAAAACAAACTGTACAATTCATAAGAGAAGTTCACATTTCACAGATGTTTACTTCATATACAACCCTCTTTTTTTCTCCTTCTTTCTTCCTTTTCTCCTTTCTGCATACTGAAATGTTCAAGTTTGTTGATGTTCTTCAAGTTCATGATAAAAAGAAAAGTCACATTCTGAAAGGGCCACTGGGCTCCTTTAGAACATAATAGCATCATGCCAAGGAAACACTCTGAATTTTTTTTTCAATATTTGCAATTGTCAGCCTTCCAGAAAAAAAGAGAGTGAAAAGCCCCCAAATAGTCCCCTTCTACTGGAAAACTTCTAGAAAATCAAAGGGAAAAGTCACAAAATTGTGTTAAAGATGGATAGATTTTACATTCTCCATCCCCAGCTGCTTTCATTCAATTTCAACAATGAGAATGAAGATATGCATTGGTATCTTCCTGTTAGTTTATTTTCATGTACATTTAAGAACATACATTCTATAAGGGGTATCAGATCTAGGAGTGGGATAGGACCTCAGAATTCAACTCATTTTACATTTTACATTTGTCTGGCTTTTTTTATTTAATTTTTTGTTTTTGTTTGGTTTTTTTTGCTGAGGCTATTGGGGTTAAGTGATTTGCCCAGGGTCACACAGCCAAGAAGTGTTGAGTGTCTGAGACCAGATTTGAACTCAGGTCTTTCTCACTTCAGGCCTGGTGTTCAATCCACTGCACCACCCATCTGCCCCCCAACTCTCTCATTTTAAATATAAAAAACCCGAGATCCATGGAAGCTAAGTGATTTGAATCAGAGCCATCTCTTCATCAGCAATTCTTGGTCATGAGAAAAAGACAAATTCTTTTTGCTTATATCAGACCACTATAGAAACTGGGACATTCCAAAAATCTAGCTCCCTCTCCAAATATAGAGGTGGGAACCAGAAATGTTTTCCATTTAGCTTGACCTAGAATTATTCTTTTCTATATAGGTTTTCCTGAATTTATTTAGGGTCATATTGTACCTATCGAAACAAAGAGGAAGAGGAGCAGGAGAAGAAGGAAAAAGAAAAGGAGAAAGAGGAAGAAGATAGTGGCTAATATTTATATAAGACTTTAAGTTTTGAAAAGCACTTTACATGTTATCTCAGTTGAATCTCACAATCACTATGAAGTAGCTGTTCTTGTTATTCTCATTTTGCAGATGTGGAAACTGAGGCTGAAAGAGTTACTTGATTTGTCCATGGTCACATTAAGTAACTAAATTAAAATGAATCTTTCTGATTCCAAGTCAACTAAGGAACACTGCTTTTGTAGCTAGCACATAAGCTCTTTGAAAGTAAGGAAGGATTTGAAATCAGAGAATCTGGATTTTAATCCAAATTCAGACATTAAGTAGTTAAGTAATTTACACTCTAAAAGAGCTTTAGTTTTGTCATCTATAAAAATAAAAAGATTGAACTAAATGGTTTCTAGGGTCCCTTCAAGTTCTAAATCCTATGGCACTCATTTTTGTCTTTGTGTTTTTAGTGTCTTGAACACAGTAGGTGTTTAATAAATGTTTATTGAGTTGAACTGCTTGCCTTGCCATGAGTGCAAAATGTTCTTTGTCAATGCTATATAAATATTGATTTTTAAATGAGATGCTAAACTCCATCATATTTAATAGGCAGTTTTTATAACATTAAAGATCAATGAAAAACATAACTAAGCTGGAAAGGAATTTTTCTTTATATAGTTTAAAACAAGAGAAGCAATGTAGCATGTGAAAGTGAGAGGCTAGCTTTAGCATTAGGAACACCTTGACTTGAGTCCTAATTCTGACATATAGTAGTTTTGCTACAAGTAGTCCCTAGGGATTGGGTACTAAAAGAATAAATTGCAGATGATTTGCCAATCTGCATAAGTGATGGGATCATCTAAAACATCTATCTAGAGTCCACCAAAAATTTAGTACAGTAATGCCCTATTTCATTTAAGGTCAGACAATTTCAACCTACTGAAAGTAAACTCAGAAATAAATTTAGAAGACTTTTAATGGACTGAAGTTGTCATAAAGCCTATGTCTTACTCTATAGAAAAATCTCAAGAATCATTAATTTATTTAACACACAATTCTAACAAACTTGGTTGGCTAGTTTCCCTGCTATAATGAATTTACTGTAGCAAATTAGAAAGAAAGGTGCTGCTAGAGCCAGGGAGTGAGAAAAGAGGGATGACAATCAAAGGAATCAAGAGACAAAGAACTGAAAATAGACACAAAACAGGAAAACAGTAGTTTTTCTGACTTAGTTTTTTTCCCCCTATCCATCCCATTCATTACAATCAGTTTGATCTTTCTAGAGCACCGCTTTGATAATATCAGTTCCTTGCTAAAAACAACAACAAAACAAAATTTCAATACTGCTTATGGCACAAAGTTCAAATTCCTCAGATTGGCATTCAATGCACTCTTGAGCAAACATAGCTAGCTAGCCCCATTTCTTACTTTCATCCTGCTCCTGTCTGTCCTTTGATGACTCAAGAAGAGAAAGTGGCTTTGTGCAACTCTGCCTCACCTAAGTCCAATTCACATATAAGTCAAGACATCACTTGTGAGCAGGGAGTAGAGTATAAATGAGTCAGACAGACATGAACTAAAACCTGGCCTTAGATACTAGCTGCATTATCAAGGATAAATCACCTAATTTCTTTCTGCCTCAATTTCCTCAGCTCTAAGATGAGAATCGTAGCACACTTAGCTCCTGGGTTTGTTGTTAGGATCAAATGAGATATGTGTAAAGATATGTGGAATGTAGTAGGCATTTAATAAGTGCTTATTTCTTTTTCTCCTCCCTACATATTATCATACTCTAAGTTCAAAGAAAAAACTTAGAAAAACCTATATATACACAAAAATATTTATAGTAGCTCTCTTCTCAGGATAAAGAAACTGAGGGCATGCCCATCAATTGGGGAATGGCTGAATAAATTGTGATATATGATTATGATGGAATGCTGTTGTTCTATGGGAAATGATGAGCTGGATGCTCTCAGAAAAAAAACTGGAAAGTCCTCCATGAACTCAATCAAGCAAAGAAACGTACTGTATACAAAATAATATCAATGTTCTGAAATGACCAGTTGTAAATGAATTGTAATGTAATTGAAATGTAAATGTAAATTATTATTCTCAGCAGTACAATGATCCATGACTATTCTGAAGGAATTATGATGAAAAAGCCTATCTATACCAGAAAATAAACTGATTGATTGTGTCTGAATATAATTTAAAGCATTTTCTCTTGTCTTCTCATCTTCTTTTGTCTTCTCTTGCCTTAACTTGCCTTACCTTGCCTTGTCTTGTCTTTTCCCTCTCTCTCTCTCTCTCTCTCTCTCTCTCTCTCTCTCTCTCTCTCTC
>JAJPUD010000364.1:572958-605174 GCA_023553655.1 Myrmecobius fasciatus
TCTCTCTCTCTCTCTCTCTCTCTCTCTCTCTCTCTCTCTCTCTCTCTATTTTATTTTTCTTGAGGTTTTTTAAGGATGGGAAATCTATATTTTCTTTCACAACATTACTTTTACAGAAATGTTTTGCATAACTTCACATGTGGTTTCTTAATGGGGTCTGGAAGTGGGAATAAGGGAAAGAATCTAGAACTCAAAAGTTGTAAAAACAAATGTAAAAAAATTTGTTTTAATGGTAACTAGGGGAAAATATTAAATTTTTTAAAAATCTAACCATTTTCCAAACACACTTTATAATTTTCCATAGTTGCATTTTTGTTCACAAACGTCCCAGTGCCTGGAATACATATTACTTTCCTTGTCAAAATTATGTTTATTCTTCAAGGTCAAGTTAAGCTGTTTCTTCCATAAAGTCTTTCCTTATCACCCCAGGTAGAAATAATTTCTCCTTATTTTAAGATATAGAACTGGAAAAACCCTTAGAGATCATTTAAGTAATTAGCAATTTCTTGAAAATTCAGTGATTAGTAATCATGTAGTCCAAGCTTCTCAATTTGTAAATTATGCAACTAAATTAAGAGCAGAATGGCACAGGCAACCCTCGAGTAAAGTAGAGATTGGAGCCCAGTTCTTTTGGCTCCAAATACTGTTGAAGAACTTCATGTCTAGTTTCTTGTTGATCTTACCAAATTCATGTTGGGTGCTGGTGTTAATCTTACCAAATTGGGTGTTGGTATTATTGTATGTATCTTATCCTCTCTTCCTTTGCTCTCCCATTTCAAAACTATCATTTCCAAGTTCTTAGTGGGCATGGATAGTTCTTAGTGGGCTCTGTAACATTTCTCTGCCTTTGAGATTCATGTTATTCATATCTATCACCCAATCAGAATCCTAGTAGCTGTTGCCTACAGACTCCAGGTCACTTCTCTTCCTTCCTCATTAAGTTTGATACCTAGCTTACAATTTTTTCTCTTCCCCACCTCTTGTTCTCACACTAGGAAATTTCAACACACATATTGGTTCTCCCTCAAATGCCATAAGCACAGTTCCTCAGTCTATTCACCTATCTCTATTCCACATCAGTTACACACAAATGTGGTAACACTCTTGATCTTGCCATCACCCACAAATATACTACCTCCATGTTCAAGAATTCTGAAATCCACTTAAACAATCATTATCTATTGGTTTTTCAATTCTCCCTCTATCTTCTCTTATATGACCATCCTCTTCATCTACATCATGACCTCCAGTCCCTTGATCCCATAATTCTATTGCAAGTAATCAACCCTGCACAAGTGATCAACACTTCTCTTCTTCCCATCTTCACTTCATTGTGAACCACTTCAACTCCATACAGTTCTTTTTATCTTCCATTCTTGCTATAATCCTAGATCTCTTCTTCACTTTATAGCTAAACTCCTGAAAAAGGCCATCTACAATAGAAATCTTTATTTTCTCTTCTTGATCTATTGTAATCTGGCTTCCAATTTTTATCATTGCACCAAAAGTACTCTCTCCAAAGTTAACTAATGATTTCTTAGTCACCAAATTCCAATGGTCTTTTCTCAGTCTTCATTATCCTTGACCTCTCTGTTATTTTTGATCCTGTTGATTACTCTCTCCTTAATACTTTCTTCTCTTTAGGTTTTTGGTATATCACTCTCTCCTGGCTCTCTTTCTATCTATATGACCATTCCCTCTCTCTCTATCTATCTTTTTTTTTCTGGATTTTCCTTCAGAATAAGCTCTTTAGCCATAGTGAGCCCTCAGGATTCTATCCTGGTTTTTCCTTCTCTTCTTCCTCTCTAATATTTCACTTAGTGATCTCATCAGTTCCCAAGGGTTTAATTAACATCTCTATGCTGACAATTCTCAAATCTATTTTTTCTGCCCCAATCTCTCTGAGGGTCTCTAATCTCCAACTGGCTTTCAGACGTCTCAAACTGGTTATCTGGTAAATACCTTAAACTCAGTATATCCAAAACAAAACTCATTTTCTATCCCCCTAAATGTTTTCCCCTTCCTACTTTCCCTGTCACTGCAGAGGGCAAAATCATCCTTTCAGTTCCCCAGGCTCACAATGTAGGAGTTATTCTGTATTCCTGCACTATTCTGTATTCCTCCTTCATCCAAGCTATTGCGGAGGTGTGCCAATTTCACCTTTGCAATATCTCTCATAAATGCCCCACTCTCTTCTCTGACACTGTCATCACTCCAGTACAGCATCTCATCACCCCACACCTTGATTATTACAACAGCTTGGTTGGGAGGGGGTCTCCCTGCCTCTAGTCTTTCCCCATTTCAATCCATCCTCCATGTTGCCACTAAAGTGCTTTTCTTAAAGCACAGGTTTGATAATGTTACACACACACACACACACACACACACACACACACACACACACACAGCCCTTCCCCCAACTCAATAAATCCAGTGACTTTATATTGCTTCTAGGAATGAATACAAAATGCTTTATTTGGTATTTGGCATTGAGAACTTTTCAGAACCTAGTTCTCTCTACCTTTCCAGTCCTATTACACCTTATTCATGTACTTTTTCAATACAGTAACACTGGCTTCCTGGCTCTCCCATAAACAAGATACTTAGCTCCAGGAATTTTCTCTGGCTTACCCCCATGCTTGGAAAGCTCTCCCTCCTTGACTCCAACTACTGACCTCCCTGGCTTCCTTTAAGTCCCAACTAAAATTCTATCTTCTACTAGAAGCCTTCCTAAACCCTCTTAATTCCAGTACCTTCCTTCTTTTAGCTATTTTCTATTTATCCTGTATATAGCTCACTTAGCATATATTTGTGTAATCTTATCCATCAGACTATAAACTCACTGTGGGCAGGGACTGCCTTTTGCCTCTTTTTGTTTTTCCAGCATTTAGCGTAAGACCTGGCAGATAGTAAGTACTTAATAAATGTTTATATTGATTGATTACTCATCTTTGTATTTTTTTTATATTGCAAATTGTCTTGTGCATAGAATCTTAGTTATTCAGTATCTGATGGATAAATAGACAAAAACACACCAGCATGGAGCTATTTAGTGTTAGGGATTTGTAGCCCTCTACAACTCAATAGAATTTGGCAGCATCACCAAATAATAATGCATCCAGAAGAATGATACTAAGTCATCATCAGTAAAAGTTTAGTTAACCTTTTTCAATTTATTCTATTGAAAAAGGGAAGGAGTTTGTAAAAATACATCTTGGAAAATTTTTCATCAAAAATGGGTAAAAATAAGAAATGAAAGACCTGGAAGGGTTCTGAGACCATGATGATACTTCAGATTTGAGAACAGAATGAAATGACACACTCCTAGTACATTCAACTATTTAAAAAAAAAAAAAAAAAGTTTGCTTTGCCATAGCAGGAAAAGAAACATTTATCAAGAATTGATTTAATTGTATAGCTTCCTTGTTGGCCATGTCAATCTACTAGGCATGAGCTTAAGCTGCTGCTATTTATTACTCCTATACTATTGGGTTTTTGTATTTCAACTAACAGGAAGCGCTATATTAGCAACCTAAGTCTCAGTCCTCCACCCAATTAAACCAAATGATTTTTTTACCTTTTAAGAAAAAATATTGTCCTAGATATTATGAAATATTGCTTCTACCACAAAAAGAAGTCATTTTGCTGGAAAATTTACTCCTGTGTAATAAAGTGTACATTAATTCATATTAAATAGTTTACTGCTATAATTCAGTGATGCCTGCAGAATTTATTGAAGTATATAGGGCTACTTACCTCCACCATAAAGAATAGACATATAAGTTCATTCATTTTTTTCCAACTAATATCAAACACCTGCTGCTATGCACAAGATGCTTTTTTGAGCATCATGGAAAATAAGAAGATGGACAAGATAATATTATCTCTGTCCTCAAAGAACTTAAAATAAAGTAGGAATAGGAAATGAAAGGGGAGAAGATTATACCTACAAAATTACAGGAACAAAATATTATCTTGTCAAATATAATAAAAATAGTAAATTCAGAAATCCTACAGCATCTTTTTTTCTTTTTAAGAAGAATGGACATTGTATTTTGTCAAAAGGCTTTTCTGCATTTATTGAAGTAATCACATCATTTTTATTATTTTGTAATTAATATGGTCAATTATGCTTGTAGTGTCCTAAAATTGAACTAGCTATTCATTCCTGGCATGAACCCAGTCTGATCATAGAGTATGAGTTTTGCAGTATGCTGTAGTAATCAATATGCTAGCATTTTATTTAAAATTTTTGTATCACTCTTTATTAGGGATAGTAACCTATAGTTTTCTTTTTCTGTTTTGACTCTCCCTGGTTTGGGTATCAAGATCATATTTGTCCCATGGAAAGACTTTGATAATGTTCCTTTTTTATCTACCATTTTTAGGAGTTTATATGGTTTTAGAATTAATTGTTCTTTAAATGTTTGGTAGACTGCTTGCAAATTAGTCTGATTCTGTAGGATTTTTTGTTTATTTGCTTGTTTTTGACCTAGAGAGTTCATTAATATTAAATTTCTTTTTCTAAAATTAAGATTAAATACTCAGTTTCCCATGCTATTACTCTGGCAGTTTGTATATATATATTTAAATATCCATCCATTTTATTTAGGTTGTCCATTATATTGATATATAGTTGAGCAAAATGACTCCTAATAATTACTTTTATTTAATATTTATTGGTTGTGAATTCACCTAAAATGAAAAAAAAGTTTTTGATTCTGATAATTTGACTTTCTTCTTTATTTTTTAAAAAATCAAATTAACCAATAGCTTACATTTTTAAAATAACATCTGGTTTTAGTTATTTAAAAGTTTAAACTTTTATCTTATTAATCTCTTTTGATTTTAGGACCTTTATTTTGCTGTTTAATTAAGGGGGTTGGAGTTATTTTTCTAGTTTTTTAGTTGTATATACAATTTGTTGATCTATTCTTTCTATCTTTAATTGATTTAAAAGTTTAGAGATAACAGATTTCTAAGTACTGCTTTGTCTGCATTCCACAAATTTTAGTAAGTTGTGCCATTACTGTCATTAGCTTTAATGAAGAAATTGATTATTTCTGTTTTGTTCTTTGATCTACCCACTTCTCACAATTAAGTTTTTTAGTTCCCAATTAATTTTTAATTCTTGCTTAACTGTAATTTTATTGTCCTATGGTTAAGAAAAGTTACATTTAATAGTTCTGCTTTTCTGTATTTGTTTAGGAGATTTTGATGCCTAACCTGATCAATTTTTGTGAAGGTGCTAATAAATAAGTATATTCCTTTCTATTCCCATTCAATATTCCGAGGTCTATCATATCTAACTTTTCTAAAATTCTATTTAGATCTTTAATGTTTACCTTATAGTTAGATTGCTCTAGATCCAAGAGGGGCAAATTGGGAGTCTCCACTGTTATAGTTTTATTCCCTCCTATAATTCATATAACATTTCCTTTAAGAATTTAGTTGCTATGTCACTTGGTGCATATATGTTCAATACTGGTATTAATTCTATGGTACCTTTTAGCAAAATGTAATTTCCCTAATTACCTTTTCTAATTAGATCTGCTTTTTCCTTTTTCTTTGTCTAAGATTATGATTGCCACCCCTATTTTTTTCAGATGAAACATTCCTCTTCTATTCATTATTTCAATTCTTTGTTTTTCTTCCCATTTCAAGTGTATTTCTTCTAAACAACATATTATTTGATTCCAGTTTCTAATCTATTCTACCCTTCTTTTTCACATTATGGATGAATTCATCCCATTCACGTTCACAGTTATAATTGTTAATTGTGTATTTTCCTTCATCCTTTTCTCCTGTACTTATTCTTCTCTTTTTTATCTTGTCCTCTCCTTAAGAATCTGTTTTACTCTTGATCATTGCTTATCTTAATCTATCCTTTTTTTTTTATTGCCTCTCCTTTCCTCCTACTTTCCTGATAGCAAGATAAATGTCTGCACCCAACTCTGTGTATATATTTTTTTTCTTCCTTGAACCAGTTCAGGTAATAGTGAGATTCAAATGTTGCCCACTCCTTTTCCACTTCCTCTTCCATTTGAGCCCTTTCTTCCACACTCTATTTATGGGATAATTTTTGTCTTTCTTTCTCTCCTTTTCCCTCCCTTCCATTGAATTCATCCTCATCATCTTTCCATTCTTCTTTTGAGATCATTCAAGTATGATGGAATCATATTTAAGCTCTCTGTCTTATTAGACTCCCTCAGGTAAGGAAAGGAGGGAGAAAAATTTAAAACACAGAGTTTTACAAAAAATAAATATTGAAACCTATCTTTACATGTATTTGGAAAAATAAAATGTTATTGAAAAAAATTAAACTATCTCTAAGATCCCTGATGATGATAAAATTCTGAGAAGTTATTGATCAAGAGATGATCAAGACCTAGATGTGAAAGAGGGTTTAGGATAATAGAGACAGAAAAAAGAGCAAAGGCATTAACCATCATTCCCAATTCTATTACATGCTCACTATCTGTTAGCAGACATAGTCAAGAGCTAACTCTAAATAAATAAATTTCACTTAGATTTTTTGGAAGATCTAGGATGAATTTATACATACAACCAAAAAAACAACTTCCATATTAGATGCTTGTCACAGAACAAAACTCCCTCCTCCTCAAAAAAGAATCCATAATAGCTTTGGAAATAATCCTTGGGTCAGAGTCAATAAGGGCAGCTATAAATATGAAGGATCATCTTGGTTTGTTATTGTTGCCCAAAGGGTTTCAATTTATTTAACAAATCATTAAAAAGGAAGGAATTCCATTGAACTCAGATTCACTATCTACTTGTTGAATCTGACTGATGAAAAAATACCTCCTGTTATAGTGATAAAATATTGAAATCTGCCTCAAGTTCAAATCTCACCTCTGACAATAATAACCACAGGCATGTCAGTAAATATCTATAAGCCTCAGTTTCCTTAGCTATAAAATAGGGACAATAATAGCTGAATTACTTCCCTCACAGCGTTATTTGTTAGAAAAGAAAGAAAAACTATATGGTGTTTTGCCAACTTTAAAGTGCTCTATAAATGCTAATTGTTAATATAATGCACATTATCTAAAAGAATCTTCTGTACTGCCCAATGTACCATCTTCCCCTCTTTTTAAATGAGCACTTCCCAGAAGCCTGTTCTCAGATTTCACAGAGACATGTTGGCAAATAGCCCCTAAATATTTTTCTCTTTAAAAAATAATTTTTAAAAGAGGACAAAAGACAGGTAGTAATCCTAATAGCATTTTAACATTATCATTATAATGTGCTGTAATAAAAAAAATACCATCTAATGCGTCAGAGTTTTAAAATATAATAAAAAACATATAGTCCTCCCCAAGTTACCATCTGCCACCATCAAATTTAACTCTCATTCACAGTTAATTGGAATTATTTTATGAGGAGTAAAAAAATGACAGTACAAATAATTGCACCCCAGCTGCTACTAATTGGACCATCAAACTACATGATTTTTAAAGTGTCAAGGAATATGTGAAATAAATCGCATCTAATTCTTTTTCTGTCTTTGATGTTGTCCCTGAACCTTCAAAGCTTTTCCTGGTAGCCCACCTGCCTGAGATAGTCATATTATTAAAACTATCATGGTTAATAGAAATATTACCTATTTAGCAAAACCTAATTTCACATTACAGAGCTTGATCCCCATTAGGAATAAAGGCAGAAGGTATGCTCTAATTATATGAGAAACTTCTTCTACCATTTCAAACTGGCATCTTCCCCACAACTTGGAAACTTGGAGAGTGGACTAGAATCCTGCCATGGAACACAGAGGTAGTATATATCAGAGGCAGGATTTGAATCTATGATTTCCTGGTTCCAAAGCCAAGTCTCTCCCCACTTCTCCATGTTGCTTCTCCTTCTCCTCCACTAATTATATATAATTAACAAGCACAGAGAAAAGAACAATGAAATGATAATGATGCAAATCCCTTCTCATTTGAACTCAATGCAAAAGGAAGGATTGATTTTACTCTGATTAATTTGTGAAAGGGCTGCTGAGGACACAGCAAAAAGAGGCAGAAAAATTACATTTTTTTCTGAATATTTTATTTATAAAACCCTAGTAATGAAACTCCTCATTATACAAACACTTAAGAATGTATTATTACTGGAGATGCTTTAAAGGGCATGATCCTAAACAAGAGACAACTGGGTTATTTTTTTCAGAGGTGACTAAAGACAGCTTTAATTGAAGGACACATTCATTGTGATCTCAGATCTGACTCCTATAATCTGCCATTCAGAAAACAAACAAGGGATGAGTACACCTATACATGACAGTATTTTTATTGCTACAGAACCACCCTGGGGAAAAACCCAACCTGGAAATCACTGTTGCATGCAAGTACAGAACAAGACACTAACAGGGAGTCCAGAGGAATTTTTTAAAATGTTACAATTACGAGGGCAGCTAGGTGGCGCAGTGGATAGAGCACCAGCCCTGAAGTCAGGAAGTCCTGAGTTCAAATCTGTTCTCAGACACTTAACATGTCCTAGCTGTGTGACCCTGGGCAAGTCACTTAACCCCAATTGCCTCAGCAAAAAAAGCAAAAAAAAAAAAAAAAAAAAAAAAATGTTACAATTACACCTGGATTTGCCTTGCATGAAAAACCCTTTCTACCAGGAGTATACTGGTAAATGTTTAACAACGTACTCTCCAAGGGAGGAAAATGTAAGCACTGCACTGTTTTAAATTTAATCTGCCAGGATTTTAATTCTACCTCACACACTTCTAGTTATAGGACACTGGAGGAGTCACTAACCTCCTTAGATCTCAATTTCCCCTTTTGTAAAATGAAGGGGTTTGACTAAATGTCATTTCTATTCCTATTAACTCTGCAGTTCTCTCCTCCATCAATATATGGTATTATGAATTCTTACAGTTATGCACACAGACATACATATTTCTGTACAGTACTCCTTTGGGAAATGGATTAAGCTGAAAATCCATTTTTTATTTTAATGTCTGTTTTTCAACTTCTATATTAGTGTGTAAGGCTGATGTTACAATTTCATTCTACAGAATGTTAAAGGAATGAATCTTCCTTTTTGATGTGGACTAATGTATCAGGATTATAAGTGACTGAAATAAATAAAAATTGATAAGAAAAAATAAATTTAGCCTGCATTAATTTTTTCTCCATTACTTTCTTAAATCTAGACAATCAACAAAATAATAAATCAAGCACTGATTTGTACCCTTTGCCATTTTCCAAAGGATGAATGCTGATGCTGAAATTTTAACAATTCCAAGCTCATTTGACTGGCTCCATCCTCCCACTCTCACCCTTTTACCAGTTGGTGTTAGCACCCTGAGTGCAAATTCCATAGGGTGGGTTCTTCAATCACTGGGGGAGCTGACTATGATGGTAGATTGTGAATTACCAGCCAAGTGATCAAGTATCTTCCCCAAAATCAAACAACTTCAAAATGGCAGACATATAGGCTGGAACCAATACAACTGGCCAATATTACATATTTATTTCACACAGAGCTTTCTACTACATGCTTGAGATAAAAAGGCAGACTTTTCCCTCAAAGATCTTACTTTCTAACACACACCTAGAGGAGAGAGAAAATGCTACCAAGAAATCAATGAATAAGTAATTAAATGTGAAGTGCTATGCTAGGTGCTTGGGATTAAAAAGCAAAAATGAAATATCTGTTCCCCAAAACAAACCAATAATCTCAAAAAATAAACCATATATATACACATATGCAAAATAGATCCAAGACAATTTGGAGGAAGCAGTGCTAGCAGTTGAGGATGATTGATCAAGGAAAGGCCTTATGTGGAATATACATTTCAGCCAGACGTGTGCTAGAGTCAGCTTTTGAGAACTAAATGTTAAATGTTCAATGGGAATATTTTTGCTCCAGAAATTGTCTAATGCTATAAATCAAGGCTTATTTTATTATTTTGTAAAGTAAAATAAGTGACTGAGAAAATGTGATATAGCAGATATAGTGGGGAAGACTCTTCTGAATTCCAATCTAGCCTCAAACACTTACTAGCTGGGTGACCCTGAGCAAGTCACTTTAATCTTGTTTGCCTTGGTTTCCTTATTTGTAAAATGAGCTGGAAACCATTCCAGTATCTCTTCCAAAAAAAAAAAAAAAAACCCAAAACAAAACAAAACAAAAAACAACCCAAATGGGATCATAAAGAGTTAGACCTGAGTGAAACCATTCAATAACAAAAACTTAGAAATGTGTGATTTTTTTTCCTGTTAAACGTTTAGTAGGATGCTAACTTCAACCAGAGTGGAATTGAAGAGGGAGTACATTCTTGGCATGGGAGAGACAGCTAAGATCTCTCTGAAGAATTTTGGAATTGATTGTGAGACAGGGCTGCCTAGCATGGAGTGCCCGAATCAAAGCAGGCACTCTGTTCCATGAGCAAAGCAGAATCAAAGTAGCTTAAAAGAAACTCAATATGCACAAATTTAGGGATATTTCCACTCCAAAGGCTCATGTGGACTATTTGTGCCCAACCTGTGGTAGAGCAGTCTGATCAGCCACAGCTGGACAGCCTGTGACTTTGCTCTACCATGGGGATGTCATTTTGGTTCTCTTCCAGAATGCAGCTCAACAATTAAACAGCCAAGAGGTATGGGAGAGACAAAGATGGGAAGATGAAAGGTGGAGCAGTATGTATGAGAAGATGTCCATTTATATATCTGGGATATATAATATGGAAAAAGGAATAAAGAGACTGGAAAGGAGGTAGAGGCCCAAGATTGTAAAAAATTTTAGATGTCAAACAACAGAATTTTCCTAAAAGTAATAAATAGGAAGCCACTGGAATTGATTGAGCAGAGAAACAACATGATCAGACCTTCAATTTAGTAAAAAGTTAGGGTGAATAGGAAAGGTTCTGCCATAGGAGGTAGCAGATCAGTTGAATTTTGTAATAAAGCTTTTTATTTACAAAACATGAGTGACCTTTCAACATTGACCCTTGCAAAAAAAAAAAAAACAAAACAAAAAACCTTTTTTTCCCCCAAATTTTCCCTTCCTTCTCCCCACCCCCCACCCCTAGATGACAGGTAATCCAATACATGCTAGATAGGATAAATTATATGACAAATACAGTACATGTATACATATCTATACAGTTATCTTACTGCACAAGAAACATCAGATCTAGAAAGAGAAGAAGAAAAAAAACAACCTAAGAAGGAAAACAAAATGCATAGAAATATTCACAGAAGGCGTTAAAATGCTGTGTTGTGGTTCATTCTCAGTTCCCACAGGCCTCTCTCTGGATGTATATGACTATCTTCATCGCAGAACAACTGGTTTGAATCACATCATTGTTGAAGAGAACCATGTCCATCAAAATTGATCATCATATAGTCTTGTTGCTGTGTATAATGTTCTCCTGGTTCTGCTGATTTCACTCAGCATCAGTTCATGCAATTCTCTCCAATCTTCTCTGAAATCCTCCTGTTGGTCATTTCTTACAGAACAATAATATTCCATAACATTCATATACCATAATTTATTCAGCCACTCTCCAATTGATGGGCATCTTTTCAATTTCCAGTTTCTTGCCACTACAAAAAGGGCTGCCACAAACATTTTTGCACATGTGGGTCCCTTTCCCTCCTTTAAAATCTCTTTGGGATATAGGCCCAGTAGAAACACTGCTGGGTCAAAGGGTATGCACTGTTTGATAACTTTTTGAGCATAGCTCCAAATTGCTCTCCAGAATGGTTGGATCCGTTCACAGTGCCACCAACAATGTATCAGTGTCCCAGTTTTCCCACATCCCCTCCAATAGTTATCATTATCATTTCCTGTCATTTTAGCCAATCTGACAGGTGTGTAGTGGTATCTCAGAGTTGTCTTAATTTGCATTTCTCTAGATCAGTTGAATTTTGAAAGAAGTTGGTGATTGTAAAACGTCAAAGCTGAGGAGGGAGTACATTCTAGGCATGGGGGTAAACCTAATCATCTTCTGATTCTGAACTCAAGTACTCTTTTCTCTTCACCAGAGAACAACCCTGTATATTCCACATTCAACAATCCTATATACTTATAAGTATATAAGTATATAAAAGACTGTAAGAATTTTGAGATGAAATGGTTTGATTGCTGCCTTTATTCCTCCAAACCTAATTCCTGACACACATAATAAGAACAATAAATGAATGTGGATTGATTGATTCCAAATACAAGTGTTATGGTCTTTTGAGATTTTTTTTTATTAACCATTTACCAGGACACTGACTTCAATTGATGTGGAATTGAAGAGGGAGTACATTTGATCCTGAGAAAAAGAGCTTTTGGGAGATGTTTGAAGGAGAGAACAATATCTTTTTCCACTTTGTGAGTGGTTCAGATATTCTTATTAGGATGGCACTTAGAAACAGGGCAGGTTTATTTGACTAAGCAACACCAGCAGATGATGGTGGTAGCAGTGCATGCAGTATTAGTAGCATCAGGGGGCAGAAATGACATTAGGGATCATCTTGTCTCATTTGTGCACCACCTTGAAGTTCATTGTAATGGGATTTGACCTGGTTCTCTAAACAGATAATCAGTCAAACCAAGATAGTGGCCACTGTTAAATCCTTAGCAAAATTGTTGGAGTGTGCTGACAAATGTTTAAAAATTGATTATCTGGGGGGAAACTATATGCATACACATTTTTAAGTTTAAACTGCATTATCAACATTTTCTTCATCACTTTCTTAAGTCTAGACATTCAACAAAATAATAAATTAAGCCCTGATTTACAGCATTCACTGATTTCAGAAGTATAAACACAATTTAACAATTGAGTCTTCTCTTCCACAAATCTCTTCTCATATTGCATGCTCAATTCCTATTTACTTTCCTCTGAGGCCCTGCAGCCAAATTTCACTTCTGAAACTTTACTTATCCCTCATCTGTAAGAATTAGAACATGAAAGATAAATATGTAATTTATTTTCCTTACTGGGAAAAAGTAAAAGTCACAAAAACATCTGTTAATATATGAGGAATGCAATTTTGCTTGTGTTTTTGAAAATGCCACCTAAATCGCTCAAGTTAATGATCTGTAATTAGACTGAAAATGGTTTTTTTCAGCTGAAGTACTGAAAACATTTTAAATAACATGCACCACAAATTTTGAATATAGATAAGTTTGAGTGTAATTTTTGAAGGGCATAAAGGTTAAATCCATGATTTCATTGCGATGGATAGTCCCCATATGGGAAAACTTCCTCTACCATTGCAGTTCATCTTCTCAGAATCATAGATAATTTTGATTATATTAAGTTAAAAAGCTTTTGTACAAACAAACCTAATGCAGACAAGATTAGGAGGGAATCAATAAATTGGGAAATCATCTTTATGGTTCTGATAAAGGCCTCATTTCTAAAATATATAGAAAATTGTCTCATATTTATAAGAATTCAAGCCACTTTCAAATTAATAAATGGTCAAAAGATATGAGTAGACAATTTTCAGATGATGAAATTAAAACTATTTCTAGTCATATGAAAAGGTGCTCCAAATCACCATTGATCAGAGAAATGCAAATTAAGACAACTCTGAGATACCACTATACACCTGTCAGATTGGCTAAGATGACAGGAAAAGATAATGACGAATGTTGGAGGGGATGTGGGAAAACTGGGACACTGATGCATTGTTGGTGGAACTGTGAATGGCTCCAAACATTCTGGAGAGCAATTTGGAACTATGCTCAAAAAGTAATCAAAATTATCTATCTGGTGTTCAATTAAGAGGTCTAGTTCTTGGGACACAAATTCTTCCCTTCTCCACAGGTCTGAGAGGTAAACTATCCTATGTTCCTCTAATTTGCTTATAATATCACTCCCAAAGAGATCTTAAAGGAAGGAAAGGGTCGCACATGTGCAAAAATGTTTGTGGCAGCCCTTTTTGTAGTGTCTAGAAACTGGAAACTGAATGGATGCCCATCAGGTGGAGAATGGCTAAATAAATTATGGTATATGAATGTTGTGGAATATTATTGTTCTATAAGAAAAAACCAGCAGGATGATTTCAGAAAGGCCTGGAGAGACCTACATGAACTGATGCTAAGTGAAATGAGCAGAACCAGGAGATCATTGCACATGGCAACAATAAGACTATAGTATGATCTATTCTGATGGACATGGTTCTCTCCAATAACGAGATGTTTCAAACCAGTTCTAGCTGTTTAGTAATGAAGAAAACCATATACACCCAGGGAGAGGCATGAGTCTGGACCACAACATAGCATTTTCACACTCTCTATTGATGTTTGCTTACATTATGTTTTCCTTCTCAGGTTTTTTTTTTTCCTTTCCTGTACAGCAAGATAACTGTATAAATATATATACACATATTCGATCTGTCAAATATTTTAACATAATTAACATATATTAGACTTCCTGCCATCTAAGGAGGGAAAAATTTGTAACAGAAAGCTTTGCAAGGGCCAATGTTGAAAAATTACCTGTGCGTATGTTTTGCAAATAAAAAGCTTTAACAAAAAAAAAAAAAAAGAAAAGAAAAAAAAGAAAAGTAGATCAATGGCACAGACTTAACAAAGAAAAATCAGAAATAATTGAACTCAATAATAGTGTATGATAAACTTCAAATAGAAATTACTTTGAAAAGAACTCCTTTGAGAAAAAAATTCTTGGAAAACTAGAGAACATTGACAGAAATTAGGTGTAGACCTGCATCTTCCACATAAAACAATAAGTTCAAAATAGAGATATTAAAAATAATACCACAAAAAAATTTAAAAGAAAATCAGATCAGGTGTACTTTTTCATGTCTGTGACAAGGGAATAGATTCTTAACCCAGCAAAAAAATAAAGGTGTTCATAGGTCATTTCAACTATGTGAAATTGAAAATCTTTTTCATGAGAAAAAAATGCAAGTAGGATAAGAAAAACAACAATTAACTAGAGAAAAGAACTTTATATCAAATATCCTGGATTCAGATATAAAAGTCATTAATAGGATCCATAAGGTCAATAGTCATTTCCCAATAGAAAAGTGGTCAAAGGATATCAACAAACATTTTTCTTTTCTTTTTTTTTAAGTTTTTTTTTCAAAACATATGCATGGATAATTTTTCAACATTGACCCTTGCATAGCCTTGTGTTTCAGATTTTCCCCTCCTTCCTCGCATTCCCTCCCCTAGATGGCAAGCAATCCAAAATGTTATATATGTTAAAATATATGTTAAATCTAATATGTGTAAACATATTTATGCAATTCTCTTGCTGCACAAGAAAAATCAGATCAAAAAGGAAAGTAAATGAGTAATAAAACAAAATGCAACCAAACAGCAACAAAAAGGGTGAGAATGTTATGTTGTGATCCACAATCAGTTCCCATAGTCCTTTCTCTGGGTGTAGATAGCTCTCTTCCTCACAAGATCATTGAAACTGGCATCAATCATCTCATTGTTGGAAAGAGTCATGTTCATCAGAAATGATTGTCCTATAATGTTGATGTTGATGTGGACAATGATCTCCTGGTTCTACTCACTTCACTTAGCATCAGTTCATGCAAGTTTCTCCAGGCCTCTCTGAAATCATCCACAACATTATACCATATACCATATACAATATACTTATTCGGCTATTCTCCAACTGATGGCATCCACCCAGTTTCTAGTTTCTTGCCACTATGAAAAGGGCTGCCACAAACATTTTTGCACATGTGGGTCCCTTTCCTTCCTTTAATATCTCTTTGGGAGATAAGTCTAATAGAAACACTGCTGGGTCAAAGGGTATGTACAGTTTGATAACTTTTTGAGCATAGTTCCAAATTGCTCTCCAGAATGGTTGGATCCATTCACAGTTCCACCAACAATGTATCAGCATCCCAGTTTTTCTACATTCCCTCCAACATTCATCATTATCTTTTCCTGTCATCTTAGCCAATCTGAGAAGTGTGTAGTGGTATCTCAGAGTTGTCTTAATTTGCATTTCTCTGATCAATAGTGATTTAGAGCACCTTTTCATATGACTGGAAATGGTTTTAATTTCATCATCTGAGAATTGCCTGTTCATGTCCTTTGACCATTTATCAATTGGAGAATGTCTTGAATTCTTATAAATTTGAGTCAATTATCTATATATTTTAGAAATGAGGCCTTTATCAGAACCCTTAAATGTAAAAATATTTTCTCAATTTATTGCTTCCCTTCTGATCAACAAACATTTTTCAAAAGAAGAATTGAAAACTATATAAAATAACCATGGGCTTTGACCCAGAGATTCTGCCACTAGGCATAAATCTCAAGGAGGTCAGTGATAAAAAAAGAACAATGTTCCCACCCCCATATACACTTTAATGTTTGTATCAGAACTTTTTGAAGAAATAGGGATTGAAAATAAAGACAATCCCCATCATTTGGAGAATATCTAAACAAATCTTATATGAAGGAAATAGAATATTACTGTGCTCTGAGAAATTGTGTGTAATAATACACATAATTCATGAGGGCTGGGGTGCTCATCCTCTTTTTCCAGGTCTATATCTTCTGGAAAACCAGACCAGAGATTAGGTTCCTCCTCCTGTAAATAGTCATTTTCTCCAAGAAGCATAATGATAGTTGCCAGACATTCTTCCTGAAGTTGTTTTATTAAGGATGTAGGCGCTCCTGGTATCTTGAACACACCAGGTTGTGTCTAAGGCTGGAAACATCCATTTCATGATTATTGCTTAGTCCACTATACTTAGAAAAAGAAATTAAGGCCACTTCCAATAAACTTGGATAGAGAGAGCCATCTGCATTCAGAGAAAGGGCTATTAGAACTGAATGCAGATCAGAACATAGTATTTCACTTTTTTTGTTGCTGTTATTGTTTGCTTGCTTACTTTTTTCTTTCTCATTTTTTCTCTTTTGATCTGATTTTTCTTGTGCAGCATGATAAATGTGGAAATATGTTTAGAAGAAAAAAAAGAAAAGAATTAAAAAGTAGAAGAGACAATTAGGGCTTTCTTATAAAGTTTCGCTGGTATAAAACAACATATATATTTCAGTTGCCATGTTGTTGGGCTGAATTATTTGCTATTCATTCTGGAAAGTCAACTGTATCCTGCTTTTCATTAACCGTGTTCTGACTTCCCTACTACTATCACAGTCTAGGGTCAAGGTCCAAGAGACAACTCTGAAAATTGTCAGGAACTTTACATACACTCTACAAAGTGGTCCCTGAAAGCACATCTCCATACCTGTGTCATGGGGTGTATTTCAATCCATCTCCCATTACAGATGATTTTGAAGAATAATAGAAAGCAATACCAGACCAGGGATGTGCTGAGAAATGTTTAAAAACTGGCCCTCTAAGGAAATATGCATATCATACTTTCAAGTTTAATCTGCATAATTAATATTTTCTCCATCAGTGACCAGGGATCAGCAAACTACAGTCCCATGGTCAAATCCAACCAGCTAAATGCAGACTCAAGAATGATTTCAATTTTGGTCTAGACAATCAACAAAACAATAAATCAAGCTCTTATTTGTAGCATTTGCCCATTTAAGCTCATTCTGAAATTTTATCAATGGATTCTCACTAACCTTATCAGTACTGGGTTTGATATATCTATGAAAGAAGACATATTAATTGATGTAAAGTGAATTAAACAGAATTGGGGAAATAAAGTACAAAATGATAATAATATAAATGGAAAGAACCTTTGAAACTTTCCTCTGACCACATTCCACTTCCTGGTATACAGGTCCCCTGAGAGAAGTGGCAAGGGTTGGGTGACTTCCCTTTGAACTAGTAATCAGCAACTTCCTAGTCTACTAATCTCTAGCCCTTTTGTAAAGCCCTTTTTGTAAAGAGAAGTTAAGCATCTGACCTCTGACCACACATCTTCTATCTCCTGTTTCACATGTCCCTGAAGGTAGCAAGGGACCAGGCCAGGCCAATTTCCATCTATGCCAACTCAAAGCAATTGTCACCTCCTGATCTCATACTCAAGATGTGGAAACCCTCTGGTGCAAAGAGGAGTAATATTCTCTTCAAACTCAGGCCTTCTAATTATTGTTGAGCCTGTTCCTTGAAAAAAGAGAAAAAGTTGGTGGGACAGGACTCGTTTCTCCATTTCCTGCACCATTGCCTGCCAAATCTTCAGACTTCAGAAGGAAAGAAAAAGGAACAGTGAAACAGGGTCTCCCATCTGACTACCTGGTAGTCTTTTCTATTTCATGCTATACTTGTCTCCAGCCCAATCACTAGCCTTCTTTGGGAAGAAAAAGCAAACATTCTCACAACTGGTCATACCCTACATATCCCAGCCATTCTGAACTACTTTGAATTATCACTGAAACCCTATTTACACTCAATTTCTTATTCCCATCCCTCTCAACCCTTCCACCTCAAAATTCCTCTTTCACAGTGCCTCTGGGATGCCTATTCAAAAATCAACAAGTTTCCTTTCATCCAAAATCTTTTCCTTTTCCACTTTTTCAATCTATTGAAAACTTTCATTTTAAAGAAACCTGGTTCCATCAAGATGACACAGCCTCCCTCACTACCCTTTCCAATACTAGCTAAACTCTCACTCATTCCTCACAATTAACAGGTTGAGGCAGGGGATTGGATTATTCCTTGCTTCCCATTGCAGCCTTCAGTCTCTCTCCCTACCTCTAACACTCCATTACTTCTTCTCTTTTGAGGTTCATGCTATTCAAATCTGACAATCAAAATCCTTGTAGTTATTGTCCACAGACCATGAATTTAGTACACGGCTCACAAATGGAGCCATACATACATATCTGACTCTCTTGAATATGATAATCATTCAGTTCCTCAACCAGTATGCTAACTTCCCTTGACCTACTCCACCACACTACTCACAAAGATGGTCATACGCTTGATCATCACACACAAATATATTACATACATGGTCAAGAATTCCAAAATTGCCTTATCTGACCATAATCTATTGATTTTCCATTTTTCCCTTGGTCTTCCCTTATTAAATTCTACTTTTTGTCCATATTGTGAGCTCCAATCCTTTGATCCCTCATCTCTCTTCCAGATCATCTCTTCTACATTGGCTCTTTCTCTTTTCTTCATCATAACTCCTTGACTTTCTTCTTAATTTCATATCATTTTCTTCTCTTGAATCCCTAAATCTTTTATCATTTTTCTGATTGTGTGAAGCCTTAACTCTGGATCACTCCCTCCCTTAACTAGCTTCTTTCCTATACACAAATTGCTGAAAGAAGGTAGAGAACATCATGCAACTATTCTAAGTAGGTCCACTACAAATTTATGTTATACTACTTAACTAGGCACTCAATGATGATGGACAACTTTATTATACCTCCTTTATCAATTCACTATTCCACTCTCCACAGAAGCTCTTACAAACCTTTTCATCCTTCCTCATACTTCCCATGGCATCCCTACCCTCACCTCTCTTATCTGCAAACCTTTTTTTAGAAAAAAAAAATTAGGCCATTCATCATTAACTCCCTTTTCTCCTCTCTTCCTCATCTTATGTAACTCATAAAAATTCTGCCACTATCTCTTCCTTCACTTGTCTCATATGACTTTATTCCTTACCAAAGCTAACCTCTTTATGTTCAAGTGATCCCAATTCATTCCATCCCTTTCCACAGATTGGCTCCTCTGTTACCCTCATTCTATCACTTATTTTTCACCTTTCTGTCTCTACTAGCTCTCTACTATCTATAAACATGCTTAAAAATCTGAGAAGGGAAACATAATGCAAGCAAATATCAATAGAGAGCATGAAAATGTTATGTTGTGGTCCACATTCATAAACCTCTCTCTGGGTGTATATGGCTTTCTTCATCACTGAACAATTGGAAGTGGTTTAAAAACATTTCATTGTTGAAGACAGCCATGTCCATCAGAATTGATCATCATATAGTCTTGTTGTTGCCATGTATAATGATCTCCTGGTTTGCTCATTTCACTCAGCATCAGTTCGTGCAAGCCTCTCCAGGCCTCTCTGTTGCAGAGCATTTTTCATAAATTTTCTCATTTGATCTTCACAACAACCCTGAAAGGTAGAAGCTTTGATTATCCCCAGTTTACAGATGAGAAAACTGAGACTGAGGTGTTAATTGACCTTCCAAGGGTCACATAACTAATGTTTAAAGAGAGGAAAATGGGACTAATTTTCATATTTGTGTGTGTTTACATATGTTTATATATCTATAGACAGATCAAATAAAAGATATGTATATAGCTATAGATAGATAAAATGTATGTATCTATACATAGATAAAATATGTATGTGTCTATAGATAAAATAGACATATAATGTCTATAGATATAGAGATATATTTTTACAAATAGTTATGTTATCTTTCTAGATATATAGTTATAGATACTGCGATATATATCTATAGAGATAGAGATATACAAGCACTAGAATAAAGTTTAAAACAAAGATCCATTTTATCAGTGCAATGAGAGAAGTTCATACCATACCCAAGATGGTATTATCAGTCAAGAAGACTATACAATTAGAAGGATAAAAAGAATGTGGAAAGGATAGATCCTTAGTGAAAAGAATGGCTCTCTAAGGGAAGATCCCTTGATTCTATATGGATACAGATATAAATTTGGCATTCACTAATTTGAAAATAAAACTATCATATAAGTCTGTGTGTTTTAAGGGCAGCTGGTAGCTACCCATGAGGGATGGCTATCTACTATCTGTTTCTCAGAGTAAGAAAAATGCTACCTTTGGAAATAAAAAACCATAGAATTTAAAGTTGGAAGGGATCTCCTAAGTGGCCATCTCATTCATTTTTTTTTACAAGTGACAGAACTAAAGGTCAGAGAGAGGTGATTTGCCAAGTTCAAATAACTTGGAAGTAACAGAGCCAGGATTTCAACTTAGATCTCCCAGTTTCATATTTAATGCTCTCTTTTCAATAGGATGTTAAATCTGGATGTTAGCCTTCTCTCCATTGCTGTGTACAAATGCATACCTAGTTATTTTTGCTCTTGGAGTAACACAAACCAGGAAATTCAGTCCCTAACATACCCCCAAGTCAGAGCTGAAATGCTTTAATACCACTATGGGAAAGACCATGAAGATAATCAAGGAAGAATTCACCTGAGGCATGAACAAGGAGATTGGGTGAAAAGTGACTTTTAACTTCCCTTTTAACAATTTTTTTCCTCCTAATTATGTGCTGAACTCTTAGTTTTCATTTAAGTTTTCAAGGATATTCAGTGCCCTTTAAATTATTGGTCCTGGGGCAAAACATTAGCTTCCCATCCTAGTTACTATTCCCTTTGTGGGATCTTTCTGGGAATGAGATAGAATGAAATAGTAATATCCTAAAAAGATACTGCACTCGGGGTGGAGGAGTGGGGTAGGAGAAGGGGTCTGGTATTGATTAAGCTATGAACTGCCTACATGGTCTCCTGCACATCATTTCCCTTTTCTTTGCCTTGGTTTGTTGTTGTTATTTTTCAGTCATGTTAGTTGTGTCAACTTTTCATGGGGTTGCAAAGACACTATAGTGGTTTGCCATTTCTTTCTCCAGCTCATTTTACAGATAAGGACACTGAGTAAAAGAGGGTTAAGTGACTTCCCCAGCCACTAAATGTCTAAGATCAGATCTTCCTAACTCTAGACTTAGCACTCTATCCATTGCCCCCACCTCAGTTTTCCCATATGTAAAATAATAAATAAGAAAACTTTTAAGGTCCTTTGCTACCCCAACATTATTTAATTCTATAATAGTGATACTCATAAAGTGTGCTTTTTTTTTTTTAACAGTGAACAGTAGGTCCTGGGAGAGAAAGATACAGATAACCAAAATAACCTCTCCATTACTGAGAATCCCTCCATATTAGGAAATGTTTTACCAGCATGAATTGAGAAAATGTATAATAAGAAAGAAATATGCATTGAATTTGCATTTTATCAATCATAATAGTCTCTAAATACATTTGAAAAAGTCATATACATTGTGTGTTTGTGTGTGTGTGTATGTGTGTGTGTGTAGATGCATAAAACCTTTTTCTACCAATGCCGATCAGCACTTTTTTTTTTTTGCAGCTTTGAGTCTTAGAGAAAAGATGCTCAAGAATAGTAAAAGTTAATTAACTTCTCCAGGGGGCACCATATAGTATTGTCAGAAGCATGATATAAACTCAGCTCTTCCTACTTTTGAGACAAGTTTTCTAGCTACTCTACCACACTGCCTCTTATGTTTGGGCAAGTTATTTTTTTTATATCCCATCTATTGGAGGAATGTTTGCATATTTCTTATGTGAGGCTTTAATGATATGACCAGGTCTCTTTTATAGTTTATGCATTCCCAGACTCCTTGATTTGTCTATGATCCTCCAGGGGCCTCCAGGTTGGGAAACATTAGTTCGGAACAGAGAGTTCCCAGATTTACTCTATCCCATTCCAAAGAGGACTTTTGCTCTGATTCGTTTTCCCAGGAAGATAGGAAAAAATGGAACCTCTCAAGTCAGCCATCTAAAGAAATAACTCGATAAATTTCTCTATCTCATCAGTCTTCTCATTGTAGACCTTTGAACATTTCCATTTATAAAAGGCAATTATTTTGATATTACTTGGTCTTTTTTATTTATTTATTTTTTTATAAAGCTTTTTATTTACAAAACATATGAGTGATTTTTCTACATTAACCTTTGCAAAAACTTTTTTTCCCAAGCTTTTCCCCTCCTTCCCCCCACCCCCACCCCTAGATGACAGGTAATCTAATACATGCTAAATAGGATAAATTATATGACAAATACAATACATGTATACATATCTATACAGTTATCTTACTGCACAAGAAACATCAGATCTAGAAAGAGAAGAAGAAAAAACAACCTAAGAAGGAAAACAAAATGCATGGAAATATTCACAGAAAGCGTTAAAATGCTGTGTTGTGGGTCACACTCAGTTCCCACAGGCCTCTCTCTGGATGTATATGACTATCTTCATCACTGAACAATAGGAACTGGTTTGAATCACATCATTGTTGAAGAGAACCATGTCCATCAGAATTGATCATCGTATAGTCTTGTTGCTGTGTATAATGTTCTCCTGGTTCTGCTGATTTCACTCAGCATCAGTTCATGCAAGTATCTCCAGGCCTCTCTGAAATCCTCCTGCTGGTCGTTTCTTACAGAACAATAATATTCCATAACATTCATATACCATAATTTATTCAGCCATTCTCCAATTGATGGGCATCCTTTCAGTTTCCAGTTTCTTGCCACTACAAAAAGGGCTGCCACAAACATTTTTGCACATGTGGGTCCCTTTCCCTCCTTTAAAATCTCTTTGGGATATAGGCCCAGTAGAAACACTGCTGGGTCAAAGGGTATGCACAGTTTGATAACTTTTTGAGCATAGTTCCAAATTGCTCTCCAGAATGGTTGGATCCGTTCACAGTTCCACCAACAATATATCAGTGTCCCAGTTTTCCCACATCCCCTCCAACAGTTATCATTATCATTTCCTGTCATTTTAGCCAATCTGACAGGTGTGTAGTGGTATCTCAGAGTTGTCTTAATTTGCATTTCTCTGATCAATAGTGACTTGGAGCACCTTTTCATGTGACCAGAAATAGTTTCAATTTCTTCATCTGAAAATTGTCTGTTCATATCTTTTGACCATTTATCCATTGGAGAATGGCTTGAATTCTTATATATTTGAGTCAATTCTCTATATATTTTAGAAATGAGGCCTTTATCAGAACCTTTGGATGTAAAAATATTTTCCCAGTTTACTGCTACCCTTCTAATCTTGTCTGCATTCATTTTGTTTGTACAAAAACTTTTTAACTTGATATAGTCAAACTTATCTATTTTGTGCTTAATGATGACCTCTAGTTCTTCTTTGGTCACAACTTCCTTCCCCATCCACAGGTCTGAGAGGTAAACCATCCTACGGTCTTTTTTATTTAGACAAAACTCTCTAATGCATAGTATTTGACCATTGTACTTAAAGCAGGTTCCCATTTGTGTTGTCTGAGAAGCCAAGATCCAATTATCAGATGTAGTAGAATTATCTACCAAGAAAAGCTTAGCTGAGTTTTTTTCCCTTAAAAGGCAAAGAATCTGGTTCCAAAACTTGATTGGTTCAGGAGGCTAAGGTTCAATCAAAGACACCTAAGGACATTAAAAAAAAGACAGTCTACAAGAAGTCAGGTTTGGCAGATGTCACATAACTATAGGATCTGGAAAGCCCTGCTAAGCAGAGTTTCTGTATGGAAAAGAAGGCTTACCTGAACCTTGCTGAGTACCCTTTGTGTGAAATGACTAAGTAAACCTATCTCAGTTAACTGTTAGATAGTCTACTCATTTCTCATTTCATTCTGATCTTGAGCTTGCCCATGTCAGGTCTGGTCTATAATAGCAGGATATAATTATTGTAGGCAGCTCATTTCTTTGGGGGAAAATTCTACTGATTTTCAGAGATAAAGAACAGACAGGCATGTAAACTGAAAGAAGTAGTTATAATTTCTTAGAATCCTGGATATCTTTTAAAGGTAAGAAAAATGAAAAACACAGAACTTTCTAAAGCTTTAAATTCAGGGAATGACAGGAGACATTCTTCTTCCATATAAACACTCAACTGAATTCATAGAATCATAATTTTGGAGTTAGAGGTTCATCTATTCTTACTTCCTTAAATTTATAAAGAAACTGAATTGTAGAGAAGGGGAGATACTTACTTGTTCAAGGTCATTTTAGGGGGTAATTAACAGAGGTGAGATCTGAATACAAGTCTTCTGACTTGAAGGCCAGTCTCTTTTTCATTTAGCTACATTTCTCAGATTATCAGTACTTAAAATTTGGCTGGCTATTGACTATAGTTAAGGAATCTTCCCGGAATAAGAAGGAGTCAGGGCAAAAGTCCTCTTTGGGATGGGATAAAGTAAATCTAGGAACTCTGTTCCAAACCAATGGTTCCTAATCTGGAGGCCCTTAGAGAACCATGGACAGACCAAGGAATGTGGGAATGCATAAGCTACAAAACAATCTTGGCCATATCATTAGAGCCTCATAAGAAATATGCAAACTTTTCTTCTACAGGTGGGATGTAAAAATATCTTGCACAAACAAGAGAGGCAGAAAGTTTGCCTCAAAAGGAAGAGCTGAGTTTAAATTCTGCCTCCAACTTAACGGTATCTGGATGCCTCTATTTCTGGGCATCTTTTCTCTAAAACTCCAGAGGAAGTCTTTATGCACACACACAACACACCTACATACACACAAATTGTATTTGACTATTTTTCAAATGTATTTAGAGACTATTGTGATTAATAAAATGCAAATTCATTTTAAAAGGCTATTGAATTCACAGGCTGCTTTTTTCTTCTCATTACACATTTTCTTAATGCAAGCTGGTAAAATATTTCCTATCATGGAGGGATCCTCAGTTTATTTTGACTTCAAAAAGATGCTCTCATACTGACTTCAACCAAGAGCCAAACCATAGACCCACTCCCAACTCTACCCTGAGCTTTTAACAAGACCTTTACATTTTAGACAGAGTAAATGAGGAACTATCCAATTTGTATTTAACTCTGGCTAGTTTCAAGGTCTAAGGGAAAAAAATGCCTTTGATTTCCCTCTCCCTTTTCTTTGGACTGAATGGAATCCTTGGCTCCACACCCCTCCTCCTCCACACTCAGGCACCCTGCCCAACACTTAGAGGAATGCTGAGCTGTAAAACAAGCTGAACTTGTTTCCATTCTTATCCCCATAACTGTGCATCATCCTTTTACTCACAGAACTTCTTCTGACTCCAAAAGACATCCTCTCAGTAGGGGATGCAGAGTGATAGAAACAGAACTGCATCTTTGTCATTCTGGATGGGAAGAGAGGGAGGCAAGAGCAAAAATGGATTATGGGCTAAGGTAAGGCTAGCCTTAAGAAAAGGAGTGACCTGCTGGGGTAAAGTTTCAGAGACTTGGCAGGTCTCCCAAAATATTTCTGCCATGCTGCGGGATGATGTCTGAAATTCCATAATTAGAGTTGTTTTCCTTTGACTTAAGCTAAATAGCAGCTATGTTTGTCTCTTTTCAACATCAAATATTCTTAGGAGAGGAGAAGGATTTACTAGGCATTTATACCTCAGTGTAAATGAATTTATCAAATCCTTTCTGGAGATCACAGTTGAAAGGGAGAGAGAATTTGGACACCAAAGCTATAAATGGGGAGAAAGGAATGAAGGGGAACACAAAAATGGAAAGGAGGGATTTGAATTCAATTTCCTTCATCTGGCAAGATTATTCAGAACGGGTCCTAGATTAGCAATGCTCTATTTCAAAACTCATCCATTCTTATTCCTTTATTCCAAGCAAAAATATTGTAGCATATTCTTAGATATATCACTGCCTACAAATACAGTGTGCCTTCTATTGCACCATCTTCAGAAAGTATCCCTATTGAATTGCCTTGAATGTGATACTGCCTAATAACAAGGTCATCTACCTATTCCCAAAAATAAACCCTTCTGGATGGGATCCAAGGGAAATCCAGTTTCACATGTGTCCTCAAATTTCAACATTTACTGAGGACCTATGTGCAAAGCAATATGTTATAGGTACTGAAGGTACAGAGATAATAAAAGACAAAGACTGCTCTTAAGAAATTTGCTATTAACAGAAAAATGACATGGGTACGAATTTTCTCTTTCCTGGATTTAATTTTTATGTATCTATTTATTTATATGTTGTCTCCTGCATTAAAATGTAAGCTCCTTGATGGCAGGGATGAACGAGAAGGGGAGGGGAGAGGGAGAGGGAGAAGAAGGGGAAAGAGGAGGAGGAAAAGGAAGAGGAGGAAGAGGAAGAGAAAAAGGAGGAAAAGGAAGAGGAAGAGGAGGAGAAGGAAAAAAGGAGGAGGAGGAGAAGAGGAAAAGGAGGAGGAGGAGGAAGAAGAAGAGAAGGAGAAGGAGGAGCAAGAGGAGAAGGAGAAGGAGGAGAAAAAGGAGAAAGAGGAAGAGGAGTAGAGGAGAAGAAGGAGGAGCAAAAAGAGAAGGAGGAGGAAGACGAGGAGAAGGAAGAAGAGGAGGAAGAAGAGGGAGAAAGGGAGGGAGAAAAAAAAAAGGAAGCAAAGGAGATAGATACTATTTATTAAGCACTTACTATGTGCCAGACACTAAGTGCTAGAGTTGCAAATAAGAAAAACAAGAGTAAGAAGCTTACACTTTGTTTATGTAGTGTTATATAGCATAGAGGTTAGAACTCTTCAAAAATTGATGATTCTGACAAAGGATTCACCAATCATAGAGAGGGGCTTAAAACAAACCAGAAGTGGGTAAGGTAGCTGGACTGAAGGAGCAGATCAGAAACTAAATTGAACAGGAAAGGAAGTATGCAGTTTGCCTGGGGCTGTTCAGTTAAAGATTCACCAATCTTGGAGCAGGTCTCAAGGAAGCAGCCCCCATGGTTAAATTATGACACAAAACCTTATAAACGGTTACTGATTTGGCTCACAGAATGTGTTTAAGGTAGGCATCCCACTGACTTGCAGATAGGTTTGGGGTGGGGTCTGATGGTTTACACCATCAAATCAAGATTTTTTTACTGGGTTAAGTCCGCTTCGAATGCTACAACTTTTTAGAGCCACAGGTGAAAGTCAGTGGCAAGTGTACACCAAAAGTGGATAAAATGATTTATAATGAAATAAACAAAGCCAGGAGAACAATCTATGCAGTGACCTAAGTGAGAAAGTATGTGGTTTAGGGTAGTGGTTCTCAAAATTTTTTTCTAAGTACCTCTTTATACTATTAAAATTAATGAGGATATGTCCAAAGAGTTTTTGTTTGTGTGGGTTATATTTATAGATATTTATCATATTAGAAATAAAAACTTATTTTGACCCCTGTCAAAATTGTAGATTGAAATTGTAGGCTCTGAAAGGGTTTCAGAGACCTCCAGAATTCTCTGGACCATACTTTAAAGAATCATCAATTTAGGGAACTCCCAGTTGAAGAAACGCCCTCTATGAATTTTTTTTTTTTTTGCAATTTAGAGCCTTTGACAATGGTTGTCTAAAACAGTGGTATCAAATTCAAAATAGAAATGGGATCACCAAACCATACATACATCAGGATCCTCACAAACTACATATTGACTTAGAAAATCAAATATTAACATTATATATATTCTATCATATTTTTATTTTATGAAATATTTCCCAAGTATATTTTAATCTGGTTCAGGCTACACTCAGAGTGTGTTGCTGGCTCTCTTCCCTTGGCCTAAAGTATTGACAGGTTCAGTGGTTTCCCCAGAGCCACACAGCCAGTAAGCCAAAGGCATGTTACTTCCTGACTTGGAGGCTGACTCTATCTGTCACATTAATGTCAACCAGACTGAACCCATCTCTGACCTGTGGATAGCCAGAGCTAAAGAGAGCTGCATACCGACAAAAAGAGTCAGGAATCAAACAGAAGTTTAATTATAAAGGAAGGAAAAAAACGTGTAAGCAAGGAGGGATTCTAGACACATGTGTGGGGACCCCACCCCTAGTGCGGGAACCCAAGGCAGAGTGGAGGTATCTCAATGCTTATACCAATGATTGCACAGTGACCGGTAGTCCTGACAATGAGGGGTGACAACAATAATGAGACATTTGATTCATAGCAATGACCAGAATATGAGTATCTGTCTGTGCTTGTCCAGTGCTTGTCCCAGCTCAAAGAACACCTGGTGCTAGTCGAAGCAATAATAATAATTATGTGAGATCATCCAGAAAGTGAGTGCAAAGGATTTTTGTTATACCAAGTTTAGGGAACAGCCTGCTTGCTGAGTCTTAGCTTTGGAAAGCAGTCTCTCCCAATATCTTGACAGAGCAAAAGTCTCTATGAACACTAAAAGATAGCCTTATTACTAAGTAATTCTAAAGACCAACCTTGATTTTAGAGGACAAGTGACCATCACAAGTCAGTTTGACTATTAAAATAGCTTTCTAATTGGTCCCCCAGGAACATATCTCTGTAATTTTTAATCTACCCTATAACCAGCTGCCAACCTGATCTTCCTAAAGCACAAAATGTGATTGAAAATCAATAACAAATACAAATTGCAATATTACAATTATAATAGCTCACAACCCCTGCCCCAAAGTATTTACTTTGATTTTTGTCTATTAGAGGACATAGTTAGCATTTATTGAAATAGTAATAGTTAAAAAAAGCAGCAATAACTTCACTCCCCTCCATAAACCTGTAACCTGATGTCCCATAAATAAACACAAAGTCACTATGGAGAGCGAATACTCTTAGAGTTTTTAAGTGGAGAGATGAATATAGAAAGAAGTGTGCTGAAGCCAAATGCTAAATTTTCAGTGTGAATATTTATATCTCAGAAATAAGCAAATGCTGTAAAGCAAGACTTGTAAACCAGGCTTGAATTATTGTTTTGTTGAGATTGTTTAGATTTTTTTAAATGATGGAGAAAGTTGTTTAAAATGTAGACTAAATTTAACATGTGTCATTAATACATGGGAGTGGTGATAGAGCTGGTTGTTAAATATTTATCAGGTCTCCCTTGCTCCCCAAGAACATGAGGCCAACACAATTTATGCCTCCAATGCCACAGTACCTCCTCCCCTCCCTTATATCTTTTCCCAATGTCACCATTCTGCTTCTTATGGATCGCAGCGTCTCTGTTAGTCAAGTTACTTTGCCTCTCTGTTCCTCCACTTTTAAACTCTTAGAGGGCATCTCTAAACAAGAAGTTTCATTTTCTTTGACAATTCTTAACAGAACTGCTCAGCCTTTACATGTACGATCAAAGTCTAAGAGAACATAACTTTTACAAGGTGCAAATGGCATAAAGTTTAAGAGGGACAATTCCTCTACAAGGTATTAATGGGTCAAAATTCATCTTTAAAAATAATAAATATGAACCATTCATAGCCTGAAACTCTGAGTCTTTTTATATCTTGTATTCTCTTGATCTTTTCATTATTATTTGTGCATGATAGCTTATAATTTGATGAAATGGATGGGAGGTTTGAGGAAAGAATTCAATCAGGAAACTCACCATCAACCCCCTTTAAATGCCCCCCTCAAGTTAAATATTTACTGTTTTAATCTAAAAGCATGTCTCTGCCAGTCCTCAGTTGAGTTCTACCAGCCCTTTTATGTGCAATTGGACTAATCAACATCTGAAAGTGATTTAACTTTATATATCTCCTACTTTCTGATAGGGGCAGGAGATGGTCGGAGGATAGAGTGCCAGACCTGGAGTCAGGAAGACTCATCTCTGAGTTCAAATTCGGTTCTGTATAATTACTAGCTATGGGATCCTGGGTTACTATTTGCCTCCGTTTCCTCATCTATAAAACAAACTGGCAAATCACTCTAGTATCTTTGACAAGAAAACCGCAAATGGAGTCATGAAGAATTGGATATGTCTAAATTTCTATTTATCTGTTCTTCACATCCTACAAATGCATTCAAAATTGCATATCATTTTACATCTTGCCCATTACATCATCTAACTTCATTAAGTACTGGGAGACTCAAATGACCAGTGGTCTCCTTCTCTGCCACCCATTATATAAGCTACAGATACATACATACATACATATTTACATATATATGATTGTTGGTGTAGGTATATAAGTGTGCATATACATACACATTTGCATAATTTCCTCCAGTAAAATATAAACTTTTTGAGTATAAGGATGATTTCATTTCTTTTTGTCCCTGATGTCTAGCACATAATAGATGTTCAGTAAATGCTTATTCATTAGTTGGCTGAATGAAAGATCCTTCCCTCTTTTCTAAAGAGAGATAATGTGTGTACAGTATTTGATATGTAACTAAATGCAGTAATTTTCTTGATTGATTTTACTTAATTATTTTTCCATGTCACAAGGGAGATGAAATTATTCATAAGGGACTTGTATGAACAACAAAAGTCATCAACACTCCCAGGATGTCAAAGGAGTTAGAGGATAAACCATTTCTGAAGGAGCTAGGGAAAAATCTAGGAATACATTCCCCTCAAGAGTTGTAATATTACTAATCTGCACATTTTCCTGAGGTCTGTAACAATGTAGAGCTAGTGCTCACTGGGAACAAATGAAGAGAGAGAGAGAGAGAGAGAGAGAGAGAGAGAGAGAGAGAGAGAGAGAGAGATGTATATATATGGATATTATACATATGGATACATATATGATATATTATATGTGTATATACACACACTCTCTGACCTTCTTATACAATTACTATCTTAGGTACTTATAGAAATTCTCTAATCAAGGCAATAGAAAGAATAAATAATCAACAATTGCCTTGACACAAATATTTAATTCTTTGAAAACCTATGTTATAAAAGTAAAGACTTCACAGGGAGGGCAGAGCCAAGATGGCTGAGTGAAAAGACGACTTTCTGCCTCTCCTACAATCTTCTCTCAAATCAACAATAAAATAAGCCTCTGAACTGATCTTCAAGTCAACAAACTCAGAAATATTTGGACACTGCTCTCTGGATAACTTCATATCAGGTTAGTCGGACTCAGACAGAGAGATAGACGACTCCTGAGTAGGCCAGAAGTGAGGGTGGGACTCAGCTCATCATGGCAGAAATTCCAAACTCCAAACTCCAAATTCCAAACACCTGGAGTTTATCTGAGGCACTCAGGACGCCCTGCCCTGATTGGGGGCAGGTGTTCAGGCAGACTTGTCTTGTTTAAGGAGTAATTCGGACTTAGTCCTAGACCCCACCGGCCCAGCACTTTAAGTCAACTTGCCGAAGTGCCCCAGGGCAAAGATTTTCAGCCGACATTTTTTTTTTCCCTACCTTAAAGAGATATCCACGCTGTCTAAAAAAAATGAAGAAGCAAAAGAGAGCTCTCACCATAGACAGCTTTTACAAAGAGAAAGAAGTGATCACCCCAGATCCAGAGGTTCCTTTAGACAAAACTCCAGAGAAAATCAGCAAGGACCATCACTGGTCCCCTTTTCAAAAGGCCTTTCTGGAAGATTGCATAAAGAACCTCAAAAAAAGAGCTGGAGGATAAATGGGAAAATAAACTGAAATCAGTGCAAGAAGTATACAATATCTTGCAAGAAGGATATGATGCCCTGCAAAAGAGATATGAAAAAGACACCAATTTATTGAAAAATAAAATTAGTGAAGTGGAAAAAGAGTGCAATGAACAAATTGGCCAGTTACAAAAGGAGCTTAAAAAGGTAACTGAAGAAAACAACACTTTA
>JAJPUD010000364.1:610174-649818 GCA_023553655.1 Myrmecobius fasciatus
TGTCAGATTGGCTAAAATGACAGGAAAAGATAACGATGAATGTTGGAGGGGATGTGGGAAAACTGGGACACTAATACATTGTTGGTGGAACTGTGAACGGATCCAACCATTCTGGAGAGCAATTTGGAGCTATGCTCAAAAAGTTGTCAAACTGTGCATACCCTTTGACCCAGCAGTGTTTCTACTGGGCCTATATCCCAAAGAGATCTTAGAGGAGGGAAAGAGACTCACATGTGCAAGAATGTTTGTGGCAGCCCTTTTTGTAGCGGCTAGAAACTGGAAACTGAAGGGATGCCCATCAATTGGAGAGTGGCTGAATAAATTATGGTATATGAATGTTATGGAATAATTGTTCTGTAAGAAATGACCAGCAGGACGATTTCAGAGAGGCCTGGAGGGACTTGCATGAACTTATGCTGAGTGAAATGAGCAGAACCAGGAGATCATCATACACAGCAACAACAGTATTACATGATGATCAATTCTAATGGACATGGCTCTCTGCAACAAAGAATTGTCTCACACCAGTTCCAATTGTTCACTGAAGAAAACCATATACACCCAGAAAGAGGGACATGAAATATGGACCACAACATAACATTTTCATGATCTCTATTGACATTTGCTTGCATTGTGTTGCCTTTCTCTGATTCTTTTTTTTTCTTGTAGATAGGATTTTTCTTGCATAACTTCTCAAGCATTTCAACATTATTAACATGTAGTGAACTTCCTGCCATCTAGGGGAGGGGAGGGGACTGGGGGTAAAATTTGTAATGGAAAGCTTCGTAAAGATCAATGTTGGGGAACTACCCATACATATGTTATACAAATAAAAAGCTTTAATAAAAAAATATATTTGTATGACCTTGGGCCTATTAACCTCCCTGGCCCTGAGTTACCTCATCTATAAAATAAGATTTGCCTAAAAAAAAAAAAAAGACTTCACAGGGTATCATTAACCAGAAATGGGCTATTTAATTCTAAGAACATTCCTAAATTAATGTTTACACTATTCTATTTAACATGTTTGTTAGAGAGAAAAAGAGTATATATGAAGCTCATCTTGAAAATCAAGAAACTAGATTCAATTGCTAAGAATCCAAAATAATTTCATTATAAGGTGGATTCAGTACTAAAAACAAATCAGTGGTATAGATATCCAGGAATATGTCATACCAAAGCTTCAGCATATTACAAGCAAATGATTCTTTTACAAAGTCACCATATATATCATTTTATGGTATAACTGTAACAGGTATCTGTCAGTGTACTAACATTGTATCTAGCTCCATCTGCCCTCCAATGTTTCTTTTCCCTTCGATGTTTTACATGCTTGCCCTGCCTCTGACATCACCTATCTTCCATCTGCTATCCTTTCAAATGCAATGAATCTCAGGATGCAAACCAGGCAGATTAAACTAGAGCAAAATGCCAAGGCAAATGCGACCCATGCTAGCTTGACATTCCCCATCCAGCAACAGTCACCCCCTGGACACATTGGTCAACAAAACCTTTCTTCACAGGCAGCTAGCCATAGTTCAAAATGGTGAGAAGGGACAACTGGTAGGCATGTAGGAGGCTCACTGAAGGCTATGATCTGAGGGGATTTAAAAAGCCTGCCTGCCCACATATCTCCCTCCTTGGACTGCCACATTATTCCCAAATTACACTGACAGAATTCTTGGGTCAGGTTAAAGCATTGTCTCCAGGAGGCAGAGTCAGGGTAAGACATTTGTGTAGTCTAGACAAAATTTGAAAATTGGACGCCTTGTGCATTAATGTCTCTTGGAGGCTTTGAGCCTTCAATGGAACCCATGTAATTTAATATCATAATGTAATCCATGCTCCATCCCCTTAATCTGGTCTCAAAGTGAGTGACTTGAGATTCTAGGTATTTTATGAGTCAGACTTTTCTCCAAACCATAACTCATAATAAGCCTGTACTCCCAACAGGTGCTTCAACTCCAGCTATTTTCAGGGGCACTTAATACCCCAATTCAATACTCACTAGCCATTAGGTGACACCAGCTGTTTTGGCCACCCACACCATCTGTCCCCTACAGGGGAGAGGTTACTTTTTTAGTCTGATGCTTTAGATTTGTGTTCAATTATAGTCTACAGAAGGAATTGCCACTCTGTCCTCCACCTCCCATAAATGTTGTGATTAGCCCTTCCCAGACAGGGAAGACTGAAAAAACTCTCCTCCATCAGCATTCTATTTCATTCCTTCTTCCCAACTGTCTTCTAGAGAACCTTGCTAAGAGACTTCATGCTACTTTTCTCCCCACCAGTTCTAGAACCATCAGCAAGTAAGAACCACTGCCCTTATTCCTAAAAGAGAAACTTAAGCTCTCTTAGTTGGATTTCTCTAAAGGCAGTGATCTCTGTCTGCCAAAAAGCTATGGAGTATCTCCATGCTATGATCAAAGAACACCAAAAGCTGATTCCTTCTCCCCTTTAAAATAATAAAGCTTGGTCTCAATTAGTGGAATGATGAATCCCATGAAGCCACCACATTATTCTAATTCATACTACTTGAATTATTACCATTCTAATATAATTTTTCTCATTCACACTATTTGAAGTTATATTTACATGTAAAATATGATTGGTTCCAATTAAATGGAAACATGAAAATGAAAATTTGAAAAAACATTTTGAATTAAAAATATGTTAATAAAATTATCTAATAAAATTAAAATTAACAATATAACAACAAAGGATAAGAAAAATATTTTTCTAATTCAAGTTTATTATAAAATAATAGACTAGTTGTAGAAAGCAAAAAATTTTAAATTACCAGATATGGAATCTAAAGGTAAATCTATTTTAACAATATGACAAAAACATTATCATTGTTTTTTGTTTTTGTTTTTGTTTTTTTTTTTTTGCTGAGGCAATTGGGGTTAAGTGACTTGCCCAGGGTGACACAGCCAGCAAGTGCTAAGCGTCTGAGGCCAGAAAAGGACCTGAGTTGGTCCTCCTGATTTTGGGGCTGGTGTTCTATCCAGTGCACTAATGAGTTGCACTAGATATACACAACTAGTACACTAGATACACAAACTATCATTGTCTTTTAAAATATTTTAGCAGCCTAAAAAAGAAACACTTTCTTTTTCTTTAAATCTTGTTACCCACTGCTGATAGTTATAGAGTTTTATATATATATATTTTTGACAAATTTTCATGATCATATTTTCACAAACTGAACTAAATATAGTCAGGTGACCCAGGTTATTATCTAAAATCAGTAATGCTTAAAAAAGAGATATTGTTGTACTTGCAATATATTTCAACAGCTGGGCTAAAATAACTTGAAAACTAGTCTTTGAAAATACCTTTAGTCACCCATGTTTTCTTATTTGATTTCCAAAGAACTGGAAATCATCAGTGATTTTAAAATGAGGATTTAAAAATTTATATATATATATATATATATATATATATATGCATATATGTATATATATATATATATATATATTTTAAAAGCATGCTTTGGCTACATAATGAGAAGAAAAGATTTCCCTCATGTTGGGAAAGATTAAAGCCAAAAAGAAAAGGGAATAGCAATGAGATGGATAGATAGTATCATGAAAATAATGTTGATGAACTTGGACAGACTTCAAGAAATAGTGGAGAACAGCAAGACATGGGATACTATAGTTCATGAGATCACAAGTTGGACATGACTGAACAACTCAACAATAACAACAACAAAAAATGCACTGGTTTTAATCTTAAAATCCCCTTCTGTATTACCTCCCAATAAAAATGTTAGGCAATCAAAATTATCTTTTTTTCCCAGAATAAGTCCATATTTAAAAATTTATTGATCAGTGTATTATTTTTCAACTATTTCCTTGAAAATATCAGGATATTTAGCTTCATCTTATTTACACTGACTTTCATCTCTAATAATTTTAAGATTATTCAATTTAGAGTGATAGAACCAATAAATTCTTGCATTACAAGTTTCTTTGCTGTCCATTTCACTTTCATTTTCTGTCATTGATTTAAATAAATGTGAAGTTTTTGTCCAAATGGCTGCTCTGCTGAAAGAAATACATTGTTGTTGTTATTGTTGTTTTGATTGTAATCTTCAATCCATTCAGCTAAAAGATACCCCATTTTCATCACTGAAACACTTCTATTTTTTATAATTGTTTTCAAATTACAAAAAAAATACAGTAAAATTTTGCCTTTTTTATTTTATTTCACCTGTGTGTTTTATAATATTTCAGGTCATAAGTTCAGACATTCTAGAATCTCCTTCTATTTTAAAGTAGCTATGACTATATTCATGCTGTTCAATTACATCAAATTTTGGTCCTAATGTAATAACAAGTCTCTCTCTCTCTCTCTCTCTCTCTCTCTCTCTCTCTCTCTCAGTTTCCCCCTGAAGTATTCTTCCTTTCATCTATTTTAAAGTGCTCTTTAAAAAATCAACAATACAATTGCTAGCAATATGAAGCATCATATCACATCCATACTTTATTATAGTTAAGTATAGACTAATAATGTAGCTGCTGACTAGCTCACATGTTGCATTAATTGAATTTTGGTTTACATCAATTACAACCTGGTATTACGTTATAATTTACACTAAATTGAATTTTGCCTTATTTAGACTCATAGTAATTCCAAACTAGCTATAAACTCTCTCCAAATATCCATTTGTTTTTTTCCCTACAGATCCTTCCATATAAAAATTGCTTTGGGTTTCACACCATTACTGTATATTCTTATTAAAACAGAAAACACTATTTTGAAGGAAGTAACATAACTAATAGCTATGAAACACCATATGTTTTGCTTTTATGCCCTGCAGACTCTTGATACTGTCTTATGACTTACTGATATAACTTGAGGATCCCTTAGCCATCTACTTTTCTACTATACCCTTAGGACTTCAGGCCTTTACATTTTCTCTGCAGCTGAACTTTTTTTAAATGTATTTTCCTCTTCTCCTCCTCCTCCTTCAATTAATTATAGTGTGAACTCCTTGAAAGCAAATATTGTCTTACTTTTTCTATCTGTATATCCAGCATTTATCACATAGTTTAGTACATAGTTAGCTCTTGATACTTTTTCATTCATTCATTTGGACTGATATATTGACACAAAGTAGATCCTGGGATACTGGGAAAAAATAGGTTAATTATTTTCTGGGGGAAGGAGTTGGTAGGTTTGAATTAGGACAACATAATGGGAGTGTTGGGGATGAGTAGCCAGAGGAAAGGTTGAGAATAAGGACACCTATGGGGTACCAAGGGATGAGTAAAAGAGGAAAGGATATACCAAAAAGTCAAGAATGCAGAAAAAGGAGGTAGAAAGCCTCAGGAACAAATTTCATCTACTTTACATTTTTGCTTCAGGCCAGTTCTTCCCATGATCCGAAGGCACATTTACACAAGATAGCTGGCTGAAGCTAAGATAGCAAGCTCAGGTTAAGAAAAGAACAATGCTAACTATAGCCCATTTGGGATCAAACCAAGGATTCTGACTTTATGGACACTCTGCATTTCCCAATCTACATTCCATAAAAAACTAAAATTGTGCATGAAATAAATAAAGCTGCTGTGAAAAAATGCTACTCCAAGATAACATTTTTACTCCTTTTAAAATTATTTGGCATAAAATTATGTACATACCCAAAGTACATGTAATAATAATTAGTATGAAAAGAGCCTTAATTTCCTCTATTTTATTCCCATATTTCCTTAATTCTCCCGATTCACCTTTTTACCAAGGGGTACTCTTCTAGAAAAACATTAACAGATTCCAACAATAGATTGCCAATCCAAAAGTGCTCACTGGGCAAATGACATTGGGAAATGCTGCTCTAATTAAGTTAATGAGTAAGCTATTGCATGACATGTTTATTATAAGTCATCTATTGTCCAGGGGCTATTGAAGACAAGTTAAGTGATATCAGAAAATCTCATTAAAAAACCTGAAGTCTTCCATTTGCTTGAAGTTTGCAATACAAGATAGAACATTCAAAGATTCAAGGTTAGTTGGGAATAAAACCAAATGAATCTCAGGGTTCACAATCTATGACTGACAGGGCTTTTTGCCCATTGACTGTTACACTCAACAGAATATAATATGGTTCAGAAAGTGTCATCAAAGATACAGCTGTTGTTGACTTTGTGTCTCAGTGTCATCACTGTCCAGCCCTTTGGCTGGGGTTTGTGGTAAATTCCAACACACAATACTGTAACCCAAGGACATATACAACACAAAACAAAGTAGGCATAGGCAAAGCCATTCAAACAAACAGACCTCTCTGAGCTACTCAGTTCTACCCCCAAAAAGGTGCAACCTGAATCTTTTCAATTTTATAGTTTAAGGCCAATCTAGAAACATTAGTTTACTTGTAGTAAGGAGTTGGGAGAAAAAGGTCCAAGAAAATTAAGGCTAAGAATCTCTTACAGTTTCCAAAAGGAATAATAGACTAGAATTACATCCATTTCACATTCCCAAAATATCTCTGATCTAGGGACTATGAGTCTAGGTCTAGAAGCAAAACTATTTTTCTTGTTCTTAGGAAGGAAGATATATTTTTGCTTACATTAGTTAATTTAATTCTTTCCCACAGATATCAGCTACACAAAAGACCATTGCAAGCAGTGACTATTATAAGTAAAGCTTGAATATTCAAGTAAATATAAATCAAGAGAGTTATATAGATTAGAATATAACAAAGAATAAACAAGAGTGAATAAACTCTCTAACTGGAATTGAGATGTAAGTTTAAACTAAGAGAGTGGATGAACATTTTTACCCAGAGGAGGATCCTTCTAACAGTCTCTAGAATTTCAAGGAATTCCAAACTTGTGATGAGACTGCCTGCCCTTATCTATCTGCCATTCTGAAGTCTTTCTCTTGCCTGCCTGAAGTAGGTTTTTGTCCATGTTTCTCTCTGAAGAATGTCTCTAGAATCAATTCAGTAAATTCCTTGCATACATATTCATGTCACAGTCAACATTCTCTTTGCCAATCAGGAGTCACATCTCTGTCTGCATACTTAGTGGTGTGCAAAATGTCTTAAGGCCTGGATGAAAGCCAGCTCACAACTGGGTCAGAGTGGAAGGAAAGTAAGAATCACAGAACACTATCCAATGAGGATCCTAAATGATTAACTGCCACATGAAAGCACAGGGTACTTTGAGGAATAATGTACATAAACTTTTTCCTCCTTCACAATTGCTCCCCAAGGGGCATCTCTGTGCCTCTTTGTCTGGTGTAGGAATTAGAAGACATTTATTTGAATTTTGGCCCTGCCATTTACTATCCATGCCATCTTAGGCAAATCATCACTTCTCTAAAATGCAGAGGTTGAATTTGATGATCCATGAAGTCTTATCCAGTTCTAAACCTATGATTCCCTAATTTGATAGGAAAATGAACTCCTAGCATACCCTTCAGATTTAACTGTATCTTCAGTTAGTCTTAAGGAAGAAGAAAAGGCTTAGTTCCCTCTGCAAGAAATAATTAAAAAATCTTTCCTTCTCTGCCATTCCCCAAGACATAGAAGAACAGTCAGAGAAAGAAAATAGACAAGAAGAGAAATTAGCAATGTAGATATCCATTTTTATTGTAACAGGGTTGCTCTAGTTCCAAGGTTTGTGATGAAGAGAGCCATCTACACTCAGAGAGAGAACTGTGGGGACTGAGTGTGGATCACAACATAGTATTTTCACTCTTTTTTTATGGTTGTTTTCTTGCATTTTGTTCTTTCTTATTTTTTTTCCTTTTTGATCTGATTTTTCTTGTGGAGCATGGTATTTATGGAAATATGTATAGAAGAATTGCACATTTTTGCCATATATTGGATTACTTGCCATCTAGGGGAGAGAGGAAAGGGGAAAGGGAGAGAGAAAAAAATTGGAACACAAGGTTTTGCGAGGTTGAATGTTTAAAACTATCTATGCATGTGTTTTAAAAATAAAAATCTTTAAAAAACAGTGTTATACAATGTAAACAGAGCAAATCTCCAAGACTATTTTTCAGGTTATATTGCCTAAGGGAAAGAAAGGCTGTCCTAAGGCCTTTCCTAGCTGACTGCATGATTTCTCTACTGTAGCATCTCCTACATGCTGCAGTAAAGAGATATTGAATGTCCTTGTCAGGTAATTTTAAAAATACCACTGGTTACCTCTATGCAGGCAATGGGAAAAGTCTCTACAAAACGTGAACATAAATACCAGTCCTCCTGTTTTTCAGAAACAGGCTCCTGGTGTCTTTTACATTGGTGTCTCCATCTTAAATGATCTACGTATGCATTAAACCTTATTACAAACCTTATTTATCTGGTAAGACATACCTTCAGCCATTTGTTAAATAAGCAGGGTTTTTTGCCCACTTTAATTTCTGTTGTCTGTTTCCACAATGTAATCATTCCATATTCCTTTCCCCATCTGAGGAATAAGTCTTCATATTTCTTATCTAAATATATTCTAGGTTTCTTTATTATTACTGAGTTACAAATGCCTGATTACAGCTTAATGTGTTATCTGTAGGGTATTTGTATTTTAATGGGGGGATCAACTCTTTGATCAAAGGAATGAAGCTTTAATGGTAAAATTTTAGACATCATCCAGGAAATGAGAGGTTGATAGGGGAAACGATATCTGTTATTTCTTGATGCCCCTAAAATCATATCACATATCCTCAAGGATGCTCAGATAATCTGTTTCCATCTTATCATCTTTCTCTCAAATGATCTTTCCATGCACATAGAATATGAGGCTAATGGCAGAAACAATATTCAAGTAATCAAATCCTAATAAGCTAATGGTAATTTCCATTTAGAAAAGCCTAATGTTTATGTGGGGTGTATGGAGTGTTCAAGAAGGATCAGCATCTCTGGCATGAGGTTTTACTGAACCCTTTTTAGGACTGTTCATCTACCTTTGGAGTCCACTTTCACCCAATTTTCACCTGTGGTTGCAGGAAGCTACATGTGTCAGAGGCAGATTATATACTCAGATTATCTTGACCCTAAAATTAGCTATGGTTTATTATCTACTATGCAACACTGTCTCATGCTAGTAATGTCTAGAGTATCATACAAAGTGGTCACACCTAAGAAACTGTCTCTGCAAATGGGCTAAGCCAGTTTTTGGGTGACTGACAAGTCTCAAAGTTTTGGGTGAGTTAAGGGGATATCTGCTCCAAATGTGTGAAGACTTCCCCTAAAAGAACGAGTAGATGAGAACAATTTGTTCCCCCTTCCATGAAAGAAACTGAAACAGACACTGTGGAGTCCTTAGGGGTTGGTCAGACATCAAAGGTCATCCATTATATCCCAGGCCAGTACCACCTGCCACTGGAAGAAAGTGTGAGACTTATGCAGTTCTGCCTCACTTAAATCCAATTCACACATGAATCAAGACATCATACATAATGTCAATAGTTCTCTTGGAAAATGAAGGACAGACAACAATGTTCAGCCTCAGAGTTAGACCTCACCCTCACCCTGAACTGCTCTAAAGTACTAAGGACACAAGCAGACTTCAAAACTTAATGTGTATGGGACAGTCAGGTAGTGCAATGTATAGAGCAAAGGCTCTCAATGAGAATTCTCAATGAGGAAACTTTTTTTTTAATCAATGTAGGACTTTTTTTCACTTGTTTTGACACTTGCAGTGAATTACCTGAGAAACTGAGACATTAATAGCTTGAACAGGGCCACAGAAGTCATTATTTGTCAGAGGTAATAGCTCACATTGATGTTTTGTATTTTGCAAAGTGGTTTCCTCCCAACAAATCTGTGAGATAAGTAGTACAAATATTAATAGTGCCATTCTAGAAAAAAAGAAATGAGACTCATCAAAGTAAAGTGATTTACTTAGTCTTACATATCAAGTGGTAGAATGAAGGCCAAAATCTAGGCCTTCTGATAAACCATGTAGAACTCAAACCACGATGAGAGATATAAACAGAATATCTGGTAAATATTTAACCATCGGCTCTCTGAAAAGAGAGGACATGTTTTTAAGTTTTAAATGCATTAATAACATTTTCTCTATCTTTTCTAAGTCTAGACAAAATGATAAATCAAATCTTGGATTTGTAGCACTTATTGATTTCCAAAATATAAATGTTCACACTGAAAATTTGACAAGTGGCTTTCAGAGATTTAGTTTAAGCTGATATAGCATAGCTTTGCTTATAAACAAAGCTTTTTCTTTCAATATATAAATGATTCGGTCATGGATCTAAATTGTCATATTGCCAAGTTTACAGATGATAAAAGAACAAGCAACTCAATGATAACAATAGGTAGATATAATGCACATGGTAGCTAATGTGATTAAATGAACATATTCAAAAATCATAAGCATTTCAACCAACATTCCAAACTAAGATCTCTTATCCTGGATAGATTTCAAGGGCTTATGAACTTGGATGGGGAAAAAAAATTTCCATTTTTTTCCCATCCAAGTTTATACATTTTTTTTCCCATTACACTATGTAGGAGTAAAGGACTTCTTCATTACAGCAGAGAGATCATGCAGTCAGCCAGGAAAAGACCTTAAGGCCACCTTCACTTTCCCGTAGGCCATAAACCCTGAAAAGAAGCCTTGGAGATTTGGTCTATTTCCATTGTCCAATCCTGTTATTGTAAGAATGGGTATCTTCTTTCCTTCTCTATTTTCTTTCTCTGTCTGTTCTTTTATATCTTGGGGAATGGCAGAGAAGGAAAAGTTTTTCTGTTTATTTCTTACAGAGAAGACCAAGCTTTTTCTTCTTCCTCAAGATTAACTGAAGATAAGCTTAAATTGACAGCTCAATGAATCTTTTAGAGACTTTTTTCTCAGAATAATGTATTATTGCCTATATTCATAGGATATACCAGAAGTTCATTTTCCTGTCAAGTATTCTGAGCAAAAGGGTTCAAAGGATTCATTGAGCTGCCAAAGGGGGTCTGATGCCAAATAAAGCTTAAGCATCCCAGTTCTAAATATTCTCTATTAGAGATAACTAGAGATTGAGGAGATATGGTGCAAATGAGTAATGGAAATCAGTAGAAACTATTAGATAGATGCTTTAATAACCATGATTTAAATAAATTTTCTTTCTAAAATTGCCTAATGTTCAGTCTCTTCAAATAACTATAAAATAGCCTAGTCAAAGAGAGTGATATAAATAGAATTGAAGAAAAGGGAAAGTGTATTGCTCCTATTCCTAACTTTCCCCCTATATTTCCCCTTATCTAATCCAGAATATGCCATGACAAATTCAGCTGGGAGGAAAGGGGTAAGTACAATTGCACTGACAGAGGGAAACCCATTTCTTAGAGAGATAGGAATCCCATGGGAGCAATTGTGCTCAGTACATCCAGAGAGTAAAGAGTAGGTCATAGAAGCCTTGTTGGGAGGAAGGTCCCTGCCCTATCAAAAGTTGGCATCTTGGAGTAAAACTTCATTTACCAAATGTAAGCTACAACTCTGCCAACTTTTCTTTGTTCAGTGGTTTCAATTGTGCCGAACTCTTTGTGACCCCACTTAGGGTTTTCTTGGCAGAGATGCTAAAATTGTTTACCATTTTCTTCTCTAGTTCATTTTTATAGATAATAAAATTGAAGCAAATAAGATTAAGTGACTTGCCCAGGATCATATAGTTGGTAAATGTCTGAGGACAGATTTGAAGTAGGGAAGATGAGTATTCTTGAATAGATCCAGTGCTTTATCCACTATAGTGCCACCTAGCTGTGCCTGTCAACTTCTCTACCCCATACATAACTATGTTTAACCTCTATTCTTTCTCTCCACTTGAATCTAAAGAACTGAGCTTAAAAATCCCAAGGTCTCTCATTGCATCCAAGGCCATCTCCAGTCATCCTGATCTATATTTTGCCTCTGAACCCTGGTGGCTCTGGAGGAGAAAGTGAGGCAGGTGATTTTGCACAGCCCTTCCTCACTTAATTCCAATTTACCTGCATGTCATGGCACCACCTCCCCTGAAGTCATGGTCCTCTTCAAAAGCAAAGGACAAACAAAAACCAACAATCTTCCTCTCTTCTTCATTTGAATCTCTTTCTTCATATTACCAGGGAAAGGAAAGAGAGTAATTAGAAAGAAAGTAGAACAAATGTAAGGTGGAAAAAGAAGAGAAGAGGAGTGGTATTTTGTGAACAAGGAAATAGACCCAATTCAGAAATAAATATAAACTACTTAGACAAAATCCAACCCTTTATCAGCAGAACATGGGATCAGATTAAATACAGCCAGAGTCTAGGGTTGTAGATGTTAAGGTTAGCAGAAATCTAGCTTTGTAAATGGTCCCTTTTTGTAGATGGAGCTACTCACTCAGCTTCTGTTTTCACTTCCCACTGCTCATCCCCCTTTCCCTTGGTCACCACCATCCACCCCTTACTCTGGAGTACACCAAGCCTTAGAACCACAAAAGGGGATTGATCTTGTCTGGTTTCCTCCCATTTGGCAAGCTTCCTTCTTAAATTCACTTATTTAACTCATTTTCCCCTCTAGAGAAATCCCTCTAAGGTCTACCCAGATTGCTACTATTTAGGGACTTTATAAAACTATCTTAACAACCAATTATCAACTACAATTCTTTCTCATTTTGCTCAAGTGGCCAACCAGGATGGAGTGTCTCCTCTTTCCCCCACATCATAATCAAGAAGTCTCAGTATTTCTACTTTTAGCCTCAGGTGATATCCCCATGACTTAGTCCCACAATCACTGATATTCCCTCAGTCTCCCTTCAGAACAAAAGCAAAATCTCCACACAGATGCCCCAACATTTCACACTGATGTTCCAGTTCCTCAGCCTCAGCATCTTCCTCTAACTTGAGGTCTGTGAACTAAAAAAAAAAAATTATAACCATGTTTCAATATACTTGGCTTTTCTTTTTTTGCAATCCTATGAATTTTATTTTATGCATTTTTAATGAGTATGCTCTGGCCCATTATCACAGAGTCAATTTAGCTTCATATTCTCCCTCAGGGTCCTAGAGGTACCCAGAGAATTTCAGGAGTAGTTCTCTTTTTTTTTTTCTTAAATAGAATTTTTTAAATTAATTTATTTATTTTTTATTTGCAAAACATATGTATGGGTAATTCTTCAACATTAACCCTTACATAGCTTTCTGTTACAGATTTTCCCCCCCAACTCCCCACCCCTCCCCCAGATGGCAGGATATCCACTACATGTTAATTATGTTAAAATACTTGACAAATCGAATATATGTATACATATTTCCACACTTATCATTAGTAGTTCTCTTTCAATGCTAGTTGATCAAACTTTCCAAATACCCATTGTTCAGTGCAAGTGAGTGAATAGATCCCAATTCCACTTAACCAATTAATATCAAGAACTTTTACAAAGAGATATTTACTTCAAAGATACTGTAAGACAAAGCAGTAAATCCAGGCAGTTAGGATAGAATAGTGAGTCTAAAACAAACTGATTTCAAATCCAACCTCAGACACTTCCTAATTTTAGTGATTTTGGGCAAGTCATTTAATATTTGCTTGCCTCAGTTGTTTCCACTATAAAATGGGTATATCAACCTTTCAGAATAGCAAGGATCAAATGGGAAAATATTTGTAAAGCACTTAACATAGTGTTTGGCACTGTGAGAAAGAGGGGAAGAAGACAGAGAGAGAAGAGAAACAGAGAAAGAGAGATACATAGAATATATATAATTATATAATCATATATGTGAAGTAATTATATAACTATTCATATATGTATCTGTCTCTCTCTCTCTTTATACATATATATACATATACACTATACATAGTGTGTGTGCATGTGTGTTAGATGCTATATAATTGTTTTCTTCTCTATCCCTTCCCTTTCCTTTGCAAGAACAAAAGTGTTAACATTTACCCCCAATATCTTGGAGGCACACTCTCCCCTATGTCACCTTGATGACTGGAGAACTAAAGTGAATAGCTAAATCTCTGATGGTCAGTGCTTTCTGAGAGCATTTCCATTGTCCAGTTAAAGAGACTTACACTCACCAGATAGTTACCAGATCAGAACCAGTTATTCCCTGCCTATACATGCTCCAACAGCTCTTCAATTAATCTGTCATTAAACATCATACAACACTTCCAAAAGCAAGTCCCCAGGCTCCTTCAAGAAGACACCACAAATGGTGATGTTTATATCTATGAACAACTTGTTGAGGAAACTGAGCAAACAGGGTTAAGTGACTTGACTAAGATCACACAGCTAGTAAGTGTCTGAGATCAGATTTGAACTCCATTGAACTATCCAGCAGCCCTGTCAACAGAGGTACCATGAATATATAAGCCAGTCCTATTATACATTTTTTAACATTATTTTAAACACTATCCATAGGCTTCATCAAACTGCCAAAGGAGTCTATTACACTAAAATCATTAAGAATTCCCACTCTGATCCCTTATCAAGTTTCATTCAGGCTACAGAAATTCATCTCCCAGAATGAATTATCTCTGTGAGGGAAATACCACTCTTTACTCTAGAAAGGAGAGTCATTCTTTTCTGGCCCCTTTCATTATGACTCCTCCCTGTAACTTCATGAATATATGAAAGGGATTATCTCACAGGGTGGTATTGAAGACCCAATTATTAAAGAAACTAAAAAATATACCCAGAATTCAGAAGATGTGGGTTCAGATATTGACCAATACAAAATGAGTGGCCCTGAGTGAATCACTTACCTCAATACTCTAGGCTAGATAGTTCTCTCGGATTCCAAGTTCCAAAGGATGCTTGGATTTTAATGGGTAGAGGCAGTTTACTAGGTGCAAGCCCTATCTCTTATCTTTATGTACACATTTTTTTTTTCTTTTTTTTTTTTTTTTTTTTGCTTAGGCAATTGGGGTTAAGTGACTTGCCCAGGGTCACACAGCTGTTATGTGTCTGAGACCAGATTTGAACTCAGGTCCTCCTGACTTCAGGGCTGGTGCTCTATCCACTGCGCCACCTAGCTGCCCCTATGTACACATTTTTAAGAAGAAGGTTGAGCAGAGATTATTAACAACCTTGGGTGGGTTGAACATGTTGCCCATATATTTAAGAGAATTAATTAGGGAACAATCAGGTATCTTATGTGACCTCTTGTAAAGGTAAGGGAGGGAAGGGGGGGCATGAAGGTCCCTGGGTGAAAGACACTTCTCCTAGTTGTATGAGAGAGAAGATATTTCAAGTATAGGGGCCCTATAAAGAGATCTGAAGTTTGTACCAACTACTTTCCTGGAGCCAAGATCCTACTGGCTTCGTAGCTAGAGAATGAGAGGCACAATAACTAAAGGGAATAGGTTCAGGAGGAAGATGTCTTCCTTCTGACTCTAGATCCAGGGTTGTCTCCTCAAAGGAACCATTATGTTGGAGATTGAAATCAGAATACCCAGGACCAATGACCACAGTGCAAGGTATTAGTCAGTAACCAGTGTGCAAGCAAACAAACCTCACCTTCTCCATTTTTCCACAAAGGACAAAGAAGCTTTTTATTCCTCTCTAGGCTCTCACTGCTCCAGGAAAAGGCAATGCAATAGAATGGAGAGTTCAACAATTTAGGAAAGAGTTAGGAGACATGGGTTTCCTTGATAAACTTCAATAGTTCCCTATTATTTCCAAGATCAAATATAAAGTGATCAGTTTAATATTTAAAACCCTGATCTTCCCTACCTCTTATACCTTATACCTCATTCCTCTCCACACATTTATCGATCTAGCTACACTGTTCTGCTGGAGATTCCTCCTCCATAAATGAGCTTGATCTCAGCTAAATTGAAACTGGGGAAAGACCTTAATTTATAAAGACTAGGGTCACCCACTGCAGCCCAGGCCAACACTAGTCATCCTGATTTTTGTCTTGCCACTGAATTTTAGTGATTGCAGAGGATAGAGTGAGGCTGACAAACCAGAGTCTGCCTCATTCAAATCCAGTTCACTCACAAGTCAGGACAATACCCTCATTATATGACTGGTCCTCCTGGAGAAAAGAGGAGGAAATAAAATCTCCCAAGTCCAAGCATATGCCCTGTCTGTCCCCCACATCTGGAATGGTCTACCCTCTCACCTTTGCTTTTGAGCTTCCCTAGCTTTTTTGAGATTAAATTCAAAAACCAAATTCTTCAGGAGGTCTTTCCAGTCTTATCCTCTCCTTCTACCCAGCACTTTTCCTCTGAGATACTTTTCATCTATTTGTATATTTTGCTTATATAGTTATTTCCATGTAGTCAGCCCTATTAAACAGTGAGGTCCTTAAGGATGAGAACAATGTTTTTGCTTTTCTTTGAATCTCCAAGACATAGCACAGTGCTTAAAACACATACTAAGGACTTAATAAATGCTTGTTAACCAATTGACTGACCGACTGACTACACTAAAATTTTCCAGGAATAATGGGTAGAGAAGAATCCTCAAATACCTCCAGAGATTTTCATAGAGCTTTGGAACTAATCATTACTCATTCACATTTCAATTTAGTTTTTCTCCTTAAAAAAAATAAAAACTTTCTTCTGTAATATTGTGACATCTTGTAGCAGTATACTGTGGGATTATTGTTGTTTACCCTTCATTCTCGAAGAGGACCATGACATCAGGGAGGTGATACCATGCTATGCAAATGAATTGGATTTAAGTGAGACAAGGCTGTGTAAGGTCATCTGCCTCACTTTCCCCTCCAGAGAACTCTGAGTCCAGTGGCCAGATAGAGATCAGGATGACTAAATATCTCCCAGATGAAGGCTATGAGTCTAGAGAAGGAAGGAAAAACCTCCCACATTTTCCATTGCTTCACTTTTCTCACCTGGATGGCACTTCTCTGCTCTGAGTTTGGAATGTTTTCTAGTCCACAAAACACCCTTTCCTCTCTTGTCCTGTTCTCTTCCCTTTCCACCCTCCACTTATTTCTACTTACCTTCTAATTACTCTCTTTCCCTTTGCTGGTGGGCTGGGGAAGGAGATCCCGGGAAATGAGGAAGGGATTCAAAGGCAGAAAAGGAAGGGAGGCTGGAAGAGTAGAAAGGGTAGAGAAGATGGCAGTGCTGTTGCTCTAAAGTGCCATACATGTCTAAGTCTATGGCCCTGTGATCCTAGATTATGGGAGTCTTTGACACAGCTATAAGTAATTGTCTAAATTGAATTTCCATGATGAAACTGTTAGAGAGATGAGCTCTCCCAATTTGGAACTATGCCCAAAGGGCTATAAAACTGTGCATACCTTTTGACCCAGCAGTGCTACTATTGTGTCTTAATCCCAAAGAGATTATAAAAAAGGAAAAGGACCCACATGTGCAAAAATGTTTGTAGCAACTCCTTTTGTAGTGACAAAAAATTAAAAATTGAGTGGATGGATGCTCATCAGTTGGGGAATGGCTGAGTAAACTATAGTGTATGAAAGTAATAGAATATTGCTGTTCTATATTTTAAAAAAAGATGAACAGACTGGTTTTAGAAAGGCCTGGAAAGATTTACATGATGCTGAGTGAAGCAAGCAGAACCAAGAAAACATAGTACACAGCAATAGCATAACTGATCAACTACAATAGACTTAGTTCTTCTCAACAGTTCAATGATCTAAAACAATCTCAATAAACTTTGGATGGAAAACACCATCCATATTCAGAGAGAAAACCATGAAGACTGAATGTAGATCTATACATACCAATTTCACCTTTTTTTTCATGGTTTTTCTCTTTTGTTTTGATTTTTCTCTCCCAACATGATTCACAAGGAAATGTGTAAAAAAGGAGTGTACATGTATAACCAAAAAAAATCTATTTTTACATTTAACTGGGTAAAATTTAAAAAGAGAGAGATGAGCTCCTTCAGGTCACTAAGATTTGCTTTTCCCAAATAATTCCCTCATGTCTGTCAAAAAGCAAATGCTCATTAATGCAAGCACAGGATATAGATGTAAGTGAATTCAACAAACCAAGAGGCTGTCTTTCATTTGTGATCACTCCAAAGGAGGAATTAAGTATCATCTTTATGTTCCATTATTACCAGTATGGCCCATTTATTGGCCATTGAGAAACAGAGATTATAATCTATGTTGTATTATTATGTAAGCTTGGGCAAATCACTGGGTCTCTCTGAACTTCAGTATTCTTGTCTATAAAACGAGGATTACTAACTTGCTCCCTGACTTAGCTGCTATATACATGTGAGGAAAAATATCATAGGATTCTGAGCTAGAAGAAAACTTTAAGGCCATCTCTGCTCAACAACTTTGCTTTGGGGGAGAGGAACCTAAGACTTAGGAAGATGAAATAACCTGACCAACATCGAAGAACTAATCAGCAGCAGAGCCAATATTTAATTCCAGGTCCTCTGACTCTAAACCTAGGACTTTTCCACTGTGCTAGGCTGCCTCTGTATCCCTTACAAAAAGCCTTCTAATGAGGTTTTATTCAGTCTTTTAGATGACCCTGGAGGTTTTGCTAGCAAGATACAAATCCTAACACCAACTATTTAATGAATTGTGGAGTCAAGAAGATCCGAGTTCAAATCCAACCACAGATGCTAGCTGTATGAGCCTAGTTAAGTCACAAGCCTATTTCCCTCTGTTTTTTCATTTGTAAAATGAGCTGGAGAAGAAATGGCAAACCACTTGAGTATATCTACTACAGAGTTGCAAAAAGTCAGGCATGATTGAAAAATGATTGAACAACAATGAAATACTTCTATCAGAGAACCTTTCTAACTAACCTTGGAAAAGTTCATCACCACAAGATTGGATTTAGGGCAATAAGAATTTTTTTGACTGCAGCAACTCACAAAGGCCTTCAATTAATAAATGGAGGGTTTTCAATCCCACAAACAGAGGGAATATCCACACCAGCAAAATTCCAATGATTATCTAATATATTGAAGGATTGTTATTGTAAAATCTAAAGTCTTACTTGAGAGACAATTTGACAGTGACTAGAGTGAACTTTAGATACAGGAAGACATGTCAGATCCTTCCCTACATCAAAGCATAATTTAAAAAGGTGATTGCACGTGAAACTACAAATCTATTATGTACAACTTGCTATTCCTTTTAAATATATAATAAAGTTATCATGCAAATTTTCCTTTTTTTTCTTTCTTTCCCCCCTTTTTCTTCTCTTCTCCCCTCCTTACCCTAGAAATGACTACCATTAGATACAAATATGTGTGTATATATGCATGTGTATGTATAATCTATACATATATATAGATATATTTTATATATAGATAATTTTATGCATATGTCTATCAATTCTTTCTCTGGATGCAGGTTACATCTTTCTTCATATATCCTTCATTTTTAATTTCTGTATTTATAATAGTCAATGACTCAAAGTCATTCTTAAAACAATAAAGCTATTACTGTATACAATGTTTCTTGGCTCTGCTCATTTTGCTCTTCATCATTTTGCATAAGTCTTTCCATGCCTGTTTAAGACCATTAAGGTCATCATTTCATATAGTACAGAACTATTACATCATAACCACACACCTCAACTTGTTCAGCCATTCCCCAATTGATAAGGATATGTGCAATTGCCAATTCTTTGCTACCACAAAGAAAGTTCCTATAAACATCCCATTTACACTGAAAGTTATAATTACTATTTGTGAATTTCCCTCCATCTTATTTTTACTCACTATTTTCTTTCTCAACTTCCCTTTTTGCCCTATCCCTGTTACCTTATCTATATAAATCAAGAGGACAGGAGATAGCTCTGGATACAGAATCTTCTCCCCCCACCCTTCCAATCCCTCCAAACGTTCCTCCTCCATCCTGTCCCTCATCATCCCAAATCCTTTTAAGGTCATGACTTCTTCCTCTATGGCATGCCCTCCAACAATGGGCACAGCACCAAGTATATAACAACAGACATTTATGTACATGCATGTTATCTCATTTATGCCTCCCCCATGGGAGAGATCGAGGAGGTATTATTCTCCCCATTTTACAGATAAGGAAACTAAAGCTAAGAGACTCCATGACTTGTTTCCAGTGACTCAGCTAGTTAAGTGTCAGGGGGATTATTTGAATTTAATTTCAAGGCCAGAACTCTATCCATCAGACCACATTGCCTCATCAGAATAGTTGCTCAGCAAACATATAAACAATGAGGCAGGGCACAAATACTCATGAGTGACCAGGAAATGAAGCTAGTATACTCTCTAAAGAAGAAATATCAACAAAGTCCTTCCTTCCCCTTCCCTTGAATCTGTCTTTCAAAGCCACTCCTTTCCTTTCTGAAACAAGGTTGTTGACCTTGTCAATGTTTGTATTTTGGGACAATTAAAAGGGGCTTGACTATTAGCCAAGGTATTTTTCCAGTGGAAAGAATGAGAGATTGGGTGTTGGGGAAACTATCCTAGTGCAAAACAAAGTTAGCCAATGACTGAGAACCAATGTCCTGGAGCTCCCTGTCCATCTGCTTGACCTGGAATCAGAAAGAACAATTCAAATCTGACCTCAGACACTAGTTGTATGATCTTGGGCAAGTAATTTAACCTGCATTTGCCTCAGTTTCCTGAATTTGGAATTGGGAGTAGTAATAACACTTCACTCCCAGAATTATAAGGATCAAAGGAGATACTGTTTGCAAAACACGTAACACAGTATCTAGCACATAGTAGATTCTATATAAATGCTACCATTATTATTTGTTAGTATTATTATTAGTGTTCTAATTAATTATTTATTGTTAATTATTTCTTATTAGTGTTCTAATTAATTATTTATTGTTAATTATTATCTATTATATTATTAGTGATCTGGTTATTACTCACAGAATATATTATAATACATTTACTGTGAAATGTAAGATTTACTATATCATATGACTATATCATATAGTATATATGTCATATATGCTATATCATATAACTATCATACATATATGAGTATATGATAGGAAATATATTTATATTTTGTATATTAATATATTACAATAATATAATGTTAATATGTTATTAATATAATTCTGATTAATCTCTGTTCTATAGGCTAGGCAAATCTGCACAGCACTAAGCTGAAGGGAGGTAGTGTGATGTCACCTATAATTTTAGGAGCTCAGGGGGAAGGTCAAGGTGGAATGGGAGCAGACCATGATCTCAGGTCCTCCTGGAGAATAGCACAAATTGTCCCCCACCAGGCCCTAGACATAAGTACAAACCTTGTGAAGTACCCCCAGACAACCTTGGTCTAGACTGTCTCAGAAAAGAAAATCCAGACAGTGCTTTGAAATTCATACACAGCTGGGGATTGACTACTGGGATGGGGGTTTAGCCTTCAGTCTTTTTGCAGGTTACCCTTGGTAAACACACTTTGCCTTTTTTTTTTAATTTAAAAAAAGAATTCCATTTTTGGGACAAGGTTTGATGAGCACAAAGCAGGCCTCGGGGAGGGATTACTACGAATGTCACTGAGTAGGTGAAGGGGGCCCTCTGCCCATCCAGCAGCACCTCGTGCTTAAATGCCAAATGATAATGAGAAATTAGTGAGCAGTAGTTGAGGGAAAGAGCTCTTTTTCCCTTTCCCCGGTCACGCTGCCAGACAGACGGCGGGCTTTCTTGGCAGCTCTCCAGTTCTGCTTCATTTTCTGATAGCTCTAGGAACCAAAGCTTCTAAATTGTGTATTCGGGGCATTCTAGGCACGTTTGGTATCCCCAGCCTTGGAGGAATTGACCATTGCAGTGAAACTGACAGGGGTTTCCTAAGCAGAATTTTCAGCAGAATCTCACCTCATCTGAAATGAAGAAACCGTTTTTATTATTATTACTATTAGTAGTGAGAATAACAATTCACAAAATCTGTAAAACATTTTTTTTTGCATTACCAAGATGTTTATGTTTTTCTACTTTATTTCATTGAAGGGATGGTTCTGTCTTAAGGCTTGATTCTCTGTCAAACTGCAATAACCCATAAACAGATTTAATTCTCTGTAGCTCTCACTCATGATCAATTTTCCCTTTTCTATTTATCAGCTGAGATAGAGTCTGCCGCCAATGACAAGTGACTTTCAAAGAAGCCGGATATTTTCTTAACTCTTTTTTTTTTTTTTTTTTTTTGCTGAGGCAATTGGGGTTAAGTGACTTGTCCAGGATCACACAGCTAGGAAGTATTAACTGTCTGAGGTCAAATTTAGTGTTCTATCCACTGTGCCAACTACCTGCTCCCAGAAGCTGGATATTTTCAAGTAGGGAATTTCATTCTTTGTATTTGCACACATACTCCTAAAACCGCAGGCAGTGCCTGGCATAGAGTGGGTGCTTAATAAATGCTTGTTGGTTGAATGATTGATTCAGCTAGAAATCCTGTCTTTCATAAGAGGTTTTGGTGAAGACATATCTTAATGAATAGAGAAATTGGCCTCAGACTCAGGAAGACTTGGACTCAATGGTCACCTTTGATAAAATCTGGTTGTCCAATCCTTGACAAGTTATTCAACCTCTCAGGGTCTTTTGCAACTTCTTAAGATTTTTTGCAGAGAAGATACAGATGATGACAATGATGATGATGATGTTGATGACAATTCACATTTATATAGCATTTTAAGTCCTTTATATATATTGTGCTTCCTCATTTAATCTTCTCAACAACTCAGTGAGGAAAGCACTATTAATATCCCTAGTATAATAATACTAGGTTAACTGACTTGGTGGTCCAGTGGATAGAGCCCGCCTTAAACAAGGAATTCCTTAATTCAAATTCAGCCTCAGGCATTTACTAGCTGTGTGACTCTGTTTGCCTCAGTTTCCTCATCTATAAAAGGAACTGGAGAAGGAAATGACAAACCACTCTAGTACCTTTGCCAAGAAAACCCCAAAGGGGTCATGCAAGAATTGGACACAGCTGGAACAACTAAACAACAACCAGGGTCTCGTAGCTACTAATTATCAAAGACAAAATTGGAAATGTTTTCCTTATTTCAAGTCTACTGTTCTAGACTATTATATATAATCATACATTATATAATACATGAATATGTAATAGGAAATATATTATTTTGTATATTAATATAGTATAATAGTATAATATGCACAGATATACTAAAACCAGTTTTAATCAGTTTATAAGTCAATTGTTAAATTTTTACCTCATGGAAATCAACAAAATATATATATATTCACTTATATGCACATATATCTTTTTTATATATGCACATTGTTTATTTTTGTTTATATTTTCTTAACTTTTTTTTTTGCTGAGGCAATTGGAGTTAAGTGACTTGTCTATATATATGTAAATTAGGGCTTGATTTATTGTTTTGTTGATTGCACAGATTTAAGAAAGTAATAGAGAAAACACTAAAATGAAGATTACACTAAAGTGTGCTGTGAGTACAATTTTTTTGGGGGGAGCTGGCTGTTAAATATTTACTAACATACTCCTCGTAGATTGTAGCTCTGCTATGACCTGCATTAATAGAAGAAGTACTTCCCCAGAAAAATCTCTCTATTGATGAAATCTCAAGTATAATTTTAAAAAATGAATGAATAAAGAGTTGATAGTTCACCTTCTATGGATGGAGTACTACTGCCTGTTTAATACTATCTGGGATATCTTAGGAGCATCAAAATTATCACACACTTTAATCCGGGAGAGAACAGGCAAATTTACTTGGGCAGATGAATAAAAGTTGATTGTGGAGGAATGAATGAAAAGGCAAAGGTAATAAGTCACCAAAGATGAGTCACTCATTGGCAGAGTCCCTAAATCTCTGGGGGTTAAAAAAAATAAAAATCAACAATAGCATAGATTGAAATATTTCTACATATAAAGGCAAATTTCATCCAAGTATTTCTGGCTATTTTACAAGCCAGTCACTAAAACTAAGATGATGCAGGAAGCCATTCATAACTCTTTTCAAATAATGAAGAGCATCATATTTTGACCAAAGTTGACTTCTTTGAAAAGGCCAGTGTGAACTCCCTAAAATAAGAGGAGCATCTTACATTGCTGGCAGAAGTAAGATGGCAAAATGAGAGGCTACTTATGTTTGTCCTCTGTTCTCGAAGAGGACCATGACATCAGGAAGGTGGTGTCAGGACATGCAAATAGATTGGATTTAAAGAGGGAGACCACCTGCCTCAGTTTCTCCTCCAGACCTATTTGGGTCCAGTGACCAGATATGGATCAGGATGATGGAAAATGGCCCTGGATGCAGTGGGAGACCCTCGGTCTTTTTAAGTTAAAGTCTTTAACACGCTTCAGTCTGGCAAAATAAGAAGAGTTCTGCCTTTAGAGCTAGCTCATTCGTAACCAGTCTTTTGCAAACTTAGTACCTCTGTGGTCTCACGTTAGTCATGTAGTACAGTGGCTTTTGTGCCTGGTTAGACCTGGAGTCAGGAGACTCATCTTCCTGAATTCAAATCTGATCTCAGACATTTCTTGGATAAATCACTTATCCCAGATTGCCTCAGTTTCCTTTGTAAAATGAGCTGGAGAAGGAAATGGGAAACTATTCCAGAATCTTTGCCAAGAAAACCCCAAAAGAGGATTTCTAGAAGTCCAGTCTAAATCTATGATCCCTTCTGTCTCAATTCTTTTATGGCATAAATATAGAATATCTCATCCTGTTGGCTATGGCATTAGAAGATCTGGGATGCTCAGCTTTCATATTAGGGTTAGTTAGATGATCAGTTCATCCACTGAAACCCCCTTGCTTTCTACCAGAGTCCCCAGAACTTTCTCCACACCATCTACCCTAAACTTCTCACAAAAACTGTCCCAGTTCAATCCTTATTTGACTAGAGACAGTACACAGTGGCACTGTGGTTCCAGCCCCTGTTTATTTTATGACTCATTCTGTTTGAAGATTTCCTCCCAGATCCTTTGAGGAACCCTAATTTATTCCTCTCCATAAGCAATCCCACATTTTGAACCTACCCCACCAGGGGAAGCATATGACTTACACTCTAAAATTTCACAGCACCATCTAACACGGAAAACTGCCTCCTCAAGGCTGTGAGGTGTCTGTGGGACTGGCGTCTGGCTTTCAAATCTTCATTCAGTACCCAGAGTGACCAGCTGGACCCTTGCGATTCCAGGAAGCTTTTGGTCCAAAGAGACAACAGATAGCATTTAAAACCAAGGAGTGTGCATGTGTGTGTGTGTATGTACATATTGTATATATGTATGTATGTATGTATGTATATATTGCATGTATATTGTGCATTGTGTATTTGTGTATGCATGCTGTGTATATGTATATGTGTGTCAGTGTATATGTGTGTATGTGCATGTACATGTGTGTTCATGCATGTTAAGAATAAGGGCTAGAGAGGGTTCTTTCTTGCTGTGCCTCCCTCCTGCAGATCCTTGGCAGCAGACAGCAAACTTGACAACCCACTCTACCTCAAGCCTCCAGAAAGAGATAAACATTCTGTCTTGAGATTCGCTGAATCCTTATTTAAGTCAGATTTACACTTGTCTCTCTTTTTTTAACTTTAAGCTCCTGCTTTCCTTCTAAGTTGGTTGCTTCTCACCCAGAAGACAGAAAGCAATTTCTTTAAGTGATTGATTCTTTTAATCAATGGCCACTCTCTCCTCCCGTATACCCCATCTTGCAAATACACTTCTTTCAAGATTGGTGCTTTTTTTTTTCTCTTGGACTCAGGCAAGCAGGCAGTCAATAAGTATTTATTAAGTGCTTACTATATGGCAAGCATTGTGCTAATAACCCATTGGAGGTACAAATAAAGGAAAATACACTGCCCCCAAGAGGAAACATGCTAATAGGGAAGGCAATATAGGTGCATCCAAACCATCCACAAGGTTTATGGAGGTAATTTGAAGGAGGAAGGCAAGTGGGAAACTGGAAAGATCATGCAGAAGGTAAAATTTGAGCTGACACTTGGAAGAAGTCAGGGTCTACAAGAGGAAGGATCGAGAAAATAAATCAGATCAGGTGTGGAGGCAGTCGGTGTGAAGGTACAAAGTCAGGAGATAAAAAGTCAGAGGTGGTGTCTGACTTGTGTGAGAAATAGCACCTGTAAGCCAGTATAGCTCAACCGTAGAAGGCATAAAAGGTAGTCAACTATAAGAAGGCTAAGCAAGTAGGAAATGCCAAGTAGAAGACTTAATCTTTGATCCTAAAAGCAATAGGAGAGCCAATAAAACTGATCACCAGGCAGAGGGAGTGGACATCACCAGATTTTAGGGAAATCACCTTGGCAACTGACTGGAGGTAACAGAGTGAGGGAGAGACTAGAATCATAGAGACCAAGTATAAGTCTGCTGTAGAGAGACATGGTAGGATGCTCTCAGGTGACCCCTTTGTGAAAGTGGGAGGTCAACAGGTGTTTCACATTGCACATGCTTTCAGACTGTTTAAAATTTATGGATCAGTAATACTGATTTTTCCTTTCCTTTTATTTTGGTTGCTTTTTTTTAAACACTGCTTTTTATATGGGATGGTTCTCTGGGAAGGGGAAGGAAATGGATTTGGGGGGAACATTATGATGATTTTTTTTAAAAGGCATCACTATTGGGGCAGCTAGGTGGTGCAATGGGTAGAGCACCAACCCTGAAGTCAGGAGGACCTGAAATTCAAATCTGGCCTCAGACACTTAAAACTTCCTAGCTGTGTGACCCTGGGCAAGTCACTTAATCCCAATGACCTCAGCAAAAAAAAAAAAAAAAAAAAAAAAGGCATCATTGCATTTTTTAAAAAAAGACTATTATAATACTATAACATATATATATGTATATATATATGTATATATGTATATATATATATATATATGAGGAGATTAGGTCCTGAGCCAAGGTAAGCAATACACAGTAAGCATCAGACTTGTTGCTCTATCCACTATCACCCAACTGCCTAGTATATCTACTTACATAAATTCAGCTGTCATTTCTGTAGAAAAGAAACTTGGCAATGGTTCCTGCAGAAGCTATAGCTAAAGCTACCCAGAAACTTAGAAAAGAAAATTCTTATCATTAAAATTCTTGGCACTGTCAAATAATTCATTGTCAAGAAACGTATCATTTAATCATTACAAATGTTGTTTTTTCATTTGCTTTGTCACTGCCCTCTGCAGAACATAGAATCTTTCCACTGGACATTATAACTATATATAATGTCCCTCCCATTAGAATGTGAGTTCTTTGAGATAAGGGAAAATCTGACTTTTCATTTCTATCCCCAGTTCTTTGCACTTAGGAAGCACTTAATATATGCTTCATTCATTTGATTAAATGAGATAATGCGTGTAAAGTGTTTTGCAAATTTTAAAATGCCACAGTATATAAATGCATACATAGAAATATATATAATATACAAATGTGTGTATATTTATAATTAACATCATGAGAAACAAGATGTGCAACTGATTGATGTGAGGTGAATGCAAATGAGGGGTTGAAGTTGGAAGACTAGATCACTAGATACCCTTGATGGTAATAGGAGATTTTGGGAAAGAAAAGGGTTTGGAGGGAAAGATAATGAATTCTGTTTTGAATGTGTCAAATTGGAGATGCCTATAAGCCGTGCAGTTCTAGACACCTAAGAGTCAATTGGAAACATATGGCTCGATAGATAGGCTAATGGTGTATAGATGCAATAATCTGCAAAGAGCTAATCACTAATTCCATGGGAGCTGTTTATGAAAAATAAGAAAGTACAGAGAGAGACGAACTCAAAATAAAGCCTAGAGTCAAAAAGTCCGGAAGTCAAATACAGACTCAGGTACTTACTGTGTGAATCTGGGCAAGTCAATTAACCTGTGTCTGCCTCAGTTTCCTCATTTATAAAATGAGAATAAAGATAGCACCTGCCTTGGGAAGTTGCTGTGAGGACCAAATGAAATAATATTTGCAAAGTACTTTGCACAGTGTCTGGCACATAATAAGTGCTATATAAATTTTAACTATTTTTATTAATAATATTATTTTAGTTGGTAATCCAAACTGAAAAAGTGGCAGGGACATTCTTTAGTCTCATATTCTGGGACACCAGAATCAGCAGTCTTACCTTTATATCATGTTATTTATTCCATAGACGGATCTTCTCCAAAATCATGCAAAATTAAGCATTAATCTACTTACTAGTAACTTTCTTACACACTCTATTTATATGAAGAAAAAAGGAAAAATTTGTTGTCATATTGGAACAAATGGCTAAAAATTCTCAGCCTGACTTTCCACTATCACAAAAGGGATCACATAAAAGTGATATCACTATCACTTTTATATATAAAAACAATATTCAGCTTAATTTTATTTTCAGATGAGCTAGCTCAAAATATGACCATCAAAGGAGGTTTATGGACAATGTATAGGTTTAAAAATAATGTTATTAAGGATAGTTCATTGTGGACCGTGGCAAGTTTTTTCACATCCAAAAGAAAAACCGTGTAGTCATACAACTGAGAAATGGGGAGAAAGTAGCTGTTTTTAAGTTTTCCGGTTCTCAGATTTCTTAAACTCTAAAATCTGCTAGAAGAATAAAACTTTCCAACTCTGCATTGGTCTTAACTTCTCAGAAGAATCTTACAGAAAAAAAAAATGGAACCAAAATCTGTGAAAACCGCTGTGACAATAAACCTGTATAGAAAATCTCCAGTTCCAGTTTGAGCAACATATTAAAGGAAGACATAATCAAATCCTCAAGTGATCCAGTATTCCCTGCTTCCAATAAATGAGACTGTTCTTATCCCAGTGGGAACCCAAGGGAGTTTGAGACCTAGGTGAAAAACAAGCTGATTTCAGGAGTTCTTGAGAAGCTAGATGATACTTAAAACACTGAAATCAACCCAATCATGGCCCCTTCCTCTTTCCAGCCCTGGGATGTCTCAAATGGAAAATGAATATAAGAGGAGACACAGACAATGCCTCTTGCCTTAGGAAACATTATCAGGAGCCAATATTTAGAGACAGTTTCCAAAACAAATGCATAAATGTGAGCTCAGAAAATCAAGGGTAATGTCTGGCTATGATGAGTTGATAGAATACATTTATTAATATTATTATCATTGTCATTGTTATCTCATTCTTCTTTGGGGGTTCAGGTAGGACCAGTGTCAGTTATTTGGATAGTATTCTTTTATTTTTAATATTCTGCATAGACAAGATTAGAAGGGTAGCAGTAAACTGGGAAAATATTTTTACATCCAAAGGTTCTGATAAAGGCCTCATTTCTAAAATATATAGAGAATTGACTCAAATATATAAGAATTCAAGCCATTCTCCAATTGACAAATGGTCAAAAGATATGAACAGACAATTTTCAGATGAAGAAATTGAAACTATTTCCGGTCACATGAAAAGGTGCTCCAAGTCACTATTGATCAGAGAAATGCAAAACAAGACAACTCTGAGATACCACTACACACCTGTCAGATTGGCTAAAATGACAGGAAATGATAATGATAACTGTTGGAGGGGATGTGGGAAAACTGGGACACTAACACATTGTTGGTGGAACTGTGAACGGATCCAACCATTCTGGAGAGCAATTTGGAGCTATGCTCAAAAAGTTATCAAACAGTGCATACCCTTTGACCCAGCAGTGTTTCTACTGGGCCTATATCCCAAAGAGATTTTAAAGGAGGGAAAGGGACCCACATGTGCAAAAATGTTTGTGGCAGCCCTTTTTGTAGTGGCAAGAAACTGGAAATTGAAAAGATGCCCATCAATTGGAGAATGGCTGAATAAATTATGGTATATGAATGTTATGGAATATTATTGTTCTGTAAGAAATGACCAACAGGAGGATTTCAGAGAGGATTGGAGAGACTTGCATGAACTGATGCTGAGTGAAATCAGCAGAATCAGGAAAACATTATACACAGCAACAAGACTATACGATGATCAATTTTGATGGACATGGTTCTCTTCAACAATGATGTGATTCAAACCAGTTGTGCTGCGATGAAGATAGTCATATACATCCAGAGAGAGGCCTGTGGGAACTGAGAGTGAACGACCACAGCATTTTAACGCTTTCTGTGAATATTTCCATGCATTTTGTTTTCCTTCTTAGGTTGTTTTTTTCTTCTTCTCTTTCTAGATCTGATGTTTCTTGTGCAGTAAGATAACTGTATAGATATGTATACATGTATTGTATTTGTCATATAATTTATCCTATCTAGCATGTATTAGATTACCTGTCATCTAGGGGTGGGGGTGGGGGGAAGGAAAGGAAAAGCTTGGGGAAAAAAGTTTTTTTGCAAAGGTCAAAAAAAAATAATATTCTGCATAATATTGCATATAATGAAGACAATAACTTCTTTTGGTATTTGAATGAAAATATTGGAATATAAGCCCACTGAAGACATCCTGGGTACAAACTCAGTAGCAGGCAGGACAATAAGAACAAGATGTATACCATCCTGTTGTCAAATGATTTTGACTTTCTCTGTTAGGTCTCTATATTTCAAAAACTTTTCATTCCAAATAGCTTGGAAATTATGAGTATTCAGTGTGTCAATAACTTTCAAACATATTGCTCTTAAATTTTATTTAATATTTTTTTTGCTGTTCAGTCATGTCCAATTCTTCATGACCTCATGATCTAAAAGCACACAAGCCTTTCTGAGCTCTACTATTTCCCAAAGTCTGTCCAACTTCATGTTCATTGTTTCCATGACATTATCTATCCATTTCATCTTCTGCCATCCCCCTTTCCTTCTGTCTTCAATCTTTCCTAACATGTGTCTTTTCCAATAAGTTATGTCTGGGCAATTGTGGACAAGAGTCTGATCTCTGATCATGTTCTGATTCTAAAACAGTTGGTCAAATTATCCAAGATATTTTGGAATTTGTACTTATAGAATAGACAGTGGTTTTCTGATAGCCCATAAGAGAAACAGGGCTTCTAATATATAATTCTGGCTACCAAGTCATGTCTTCCTAGGTGCTAAATTTTTACAGACTGTAGTGATGCATTACACAACTTCTCCCATTTGCCAGTATAATACACTTTGATCACTAAGATCAGGCTCATTAAGGATAATGTTTCTGCAGTTTCTGGTGGCAGTGACCTGGTTCTGATTACCATCATAAACTGCTCCATTTCCACAAACACATCCTCAGGATAGTCATTTGTTTGATGCTTTTTTGTTGACATGTCATTGACTATCTCCATGAGGATCAGTCCCATGAAGATCTTTTGATGCCGTTCTTGAATCTCAGCCAATTCATAGATTTTTATCCAAAAACAAATTACTTTGGGTTATATTCAAAAAAATCAAATGGCACATACTTTTTATCAGATTTTACTATTGAAGTATTTGACATTTGACAAGCATTTTTGAAAGCTTTTGGTGAACTGATAGAAAAATAAATAGAGAACTGACCTTGAATCTAAGAAGACTTGGATTCAAGTCTTTCCTTTGACATTTATTAGCTATGTAGCCTCTCTCAACATGAGTTTCCTCATCTATAAAATGGGCTTAATACTATGCATACCTAGGGTTGTTTAAAAAAAATGAAAAAATATGCAAAGACCTTGGAAATCCTAGAGCCCTATATAATTGATAGTAATTATTATTATAATTATTTGGCAGCTAGGTGACAGTGGATAGAGTGATAGCTCTGGAATCAGAAGGACCTGCCCCAGAACTGCCATTTCTTTATTATATTGGTATAGAGTGCTATGGCTCATCAGTTTCAGATACTAGATGTGTGACCCTGGACAAGTCATTTAATATTATTTACCTCAGTTTCTTCATCTGTAAAACGAGCTGGAGAAGGAAATGGCAAACCATTTCAGTATCTTTGCCAAATGGAGTTGTGAACAGAGTCAATCATGACTGAAACAACTGAACAATATTATTTTTGTTGTTGTTATTATTATTATCCTCTTCCTTTTTCCTATTTGGTGAAAAAGAATTAATGTCTCTATAATTGATTTAGAATGATAAATGCTCCCAAAGTTTTATTAATATTGTAAAGACTTTTGCTAGGATTCTTTCCAAATCCAAAATGGCAGATGTGATGCTGTCTTTGGACATGAATTTAGTGGGACCAATATTTTGTAGGATTCAAGCTTAATACTCATACTGCCAATACTAAAATTGGGGAAGGGGGAATGGTTAATTTCTGCCTCTGAGGTATTGAGTAAAATGTTTTAATTATATTCTGGTTATATATTTGAAATAAATATTCCTTTGTTCTGGGAGCCTGGTGGGGCAAAGAATAGAGGTCCTGACCTGGACTCAAGAAGATTCACCTCAGACACTTACTAGCCATTAAAGGTATTGTGATAACCAAAAAAAAAAAAAAACTGTGTAGATATTATGTCACTTTGGGGCAGCTTGTTAAATAATTACAAAAATTGATCATAAGTTGCTTTTGGCAACCCTGAGGCTTCTTGGCACACACTCATTGAATTTCAGTCAATATAATATTTTCTTGTAATTATCATAAATTGTATGTGTGACAGAAGCACTTGACTGCTCTGAATAAATACATAACTGAACTATAGTTGAAGGGTTCACTGGTGCTATCTTGTGATAATAAATATGTAATATTTTCTTTTAAGAAAGATGAACAAAGATGGACTTGGCTCTTTTCAGCAGGAGATGATTCAGGGCAAATCCAGTGGTTTTGTGGTGGAGAGAGCCATCTGCATTCAGAGAGAGGGCTATGGGAACTGAATGTGGATAACAACATAATATTTTCATCATTTATTGTTGTTGTTGTCATTTGCTTGCTTGTTTTTTTCTTTTTCATTTGTTTCCCCTCTTTTGATCTGATTTTTCTTGTACATCATGATAAATGAGAAAATATGTTTGGAAGAATTGCACATATTTACCCTATATTGGATTACTTGCTGTCTAGGGAAGAGGGAGAGAGGAAGGGAGAAAAATTTGGAACATAAGATTTTGCAAAGGTAAATGTTGAAACTATCTTTGCATGCATTTTGAAAAAAAAGCAGTATTATAAATATAAAAAAGAAATATGAACAAATGAATAAATGAATTCTTATTTATTAAGCTTTTACTGTGTACCAAGAATTGAGCTAAGCATTAAGGATAGAATAAGCAAGATAGTCCCTGCTAGCCTGTCATCTTCCATCTATCCCCAATGCAACTTCCATCAGCTCGGGAAGTCTACTGCTTTCTGCTAAAGCAGTAGACCTTATATCAAGTGTCCTCAGATGAGTAAAGGAGCCAAATATTCTTCTGACTGTGTCACTTGTTCCTTCTATCTCCTACTGGGGATCCCTGAGAGAAAATAGCAAAGAGTCTAGCCTGGGCATCTTCCATCTGCCTCACTCTTTTACTTATTTTCGATTTCTCCCTGTCTATTGATTCATTCTTTACTGTCACAGGAATGTCCATGTCTCCTTCATCCTCAAAAAATCCTTGCTTGATCCTTCCATCTCTGCTACTATCCCATACCTCTTCTGTCCTTTATATTTAAACTCCTTAAAGGTCCATCTATAAAAGGTGCCCCCACTTTTTCTCCTCTTCCTTTCAATCTAGTTTCTAACCTCATCAATGCATCAAAATTGCCCTCTCCAGTTACCAAGGATCTCTGAGTAGCTAAACACAATGGCCTTTTCTCAAACTTCATTCTCCTCAACCTCCCTGTAGCCTTTCACACTAGTGGTCACCCTTTCCTTCTTGATAGTCCCGTCTAAGTTTTGGGGACACCACTTTTTAGAAGCTCTTGCACCTTCTCAGTTTCCTTTGCTGTATCCTCCCCCAGATCATACCTTCTAACCATAGGGATCCTTCAGGATTCTGTTCTGGACCCTCTTTTCTTTTTCCTCTACAATTATCCCTTCTACATTATGACTTTCCCAACTACAGTTTTGATATATCGTAGGTCAGCTTAAGAAATTAGTGCAATTTGGGGAGAGTTTTGCAGAAGCCACTGATCACAGGCAGAGGCTACAGATGACACAGAACAATTTAAAAATTCATAAATGCATTAAAATATATGTATAATTTTGAATAATGTCAGAAAAGTTTATCTTTTAATACCATAAATACACACAGCTTCCTTTTTTAAAATCAAAATGAGTAAAAAGTTGAAGTTTGCCAAAAGAATACCAAAAACAGCAGATAACACATAAAGGCTAGTAATTTTACTTAATATTGACCTATATATAGCCTATGACCAAATACCCAACCCACATTTTACAATAAGGTACTGTAAATACTCCATAAAAGAAAAAGAAAAAAAATTCAAACTTCTTCTCTGGTGTGAAATGAGGGCCAGATTTTTATGTGGATTTTCCAGATCATAAGGGCTCCTGCTATTAACCCCTGTGATGTGGAAAGGATAACTGTATACTGCTTCGCTTGGTGATCTCATCAGCCCCCATGGATTTAATTACCATCTCTAAGCTGATGATTCTTAAATCTGCTTATTCTATCCCAAACTCTTTCCAACCTTCCAATCTCACATCCCCAATCACAGAAAATTGCAAACTATTTCACTAACCCACAAGTTTACCCCTATCTTCCCTAAATTTCACAATGTTGAAATGATGGTATAAGAGTTCCTGGGAGCAGGAGGACTAGGAACTAATGTTCCAGTCTTTGATATATCTATATCAAATATTGATATATCTGAGAAGAGCAGAGCAGGCAGCCTCTGGTGCCAATCTCCTGCTTTCTATCCTGGAAAGACATCAAAGTCTTCCTTGGAGAGGGTGAACAGAAGACCCTCTAGAGATATCTCTTCATGCTTCCTGCAAGTCACATCTAGACAGAAGCATGTGACCATCATGGGCAATGAAGCCCTAGCTTTCCACTTATAAATAAATAAATAGAATACATATGGAGTAATTTCTAAGCAGAGGCCACAGATCTAATATAAAAAGCGCAGTCTACCGTTGCAGTCATTGAGAATCATGTAGCAAATAGAAATAAATTTCAGTTCTATTTTCCGATCAGAGAAATAAACAAGAATGGAGAGAGCAAGAAAAAAAAAATCAGGGAGAGAAAAAAGCCTGAATGAGGAAAAAGAGACAGAAGAGAGAAAGAAAGCTGGGAAAAATGAGAGGGATAGAGAAAGAGGCGTTTATAGAGAAGAATAGGAATGACAGGAAAGAGAAAGACAGATAGAGAAAGACAGAGACAGACAGAGAAAGAAAGAGGGGGGGAGGGATTAAAATGGGGGAGGGTAGAGAAACAAAGAAGACCAGTAGATTAACAGATGGAAGGAATAGAAGCTTCTGTGGCTCCCAACTGCTACAAGCATAGAATACAGATCTCTCCATTTAACATTTAAAGCCCTTTACAATCTGGTTCTTTCCAGACATTCACAGCACTCTCCCTCAGACACTCTATTCCAGCCAGATTGGCCCACATCCTGTCCCTATCCACATCACTCCAGCCTGTCTCTGCACAGATGGTCCCTGATACCTGGTATTGTGTCCTTCCTTCCTCTCAATCCCTTGAAATCCCTCCCTTTCTCAAGGTCTAACTCAGATGCCCTCTCCTACATAAGACCTTTCCTGACACTCTCACCCCTAGTTGTATTCCCTGTACTATATCATATTGACTTGTTTGTAAAAACACTCAGTTCTCCTAATTAAGTAAATTCCCTCTCTTCCTCCCTCTACCTCTCAATCAGGGTAGGATTATTTTTGCTTTATTTTTGGATTTCCAAAACCTAGAACAATATTGGGCACATAGTAATCACTTAATCAATAAATACTGTATGAACTAAATTGAAATGACTTTCCTATTTTGAGACCTTCTAAGGTAAAGCCATCTGATAGTATAAAACCATAAAGCTTAGATGGAGAAAACATTTCTGAGTATTAACTTCACAGCTGGATGGCATTAAATCACAAGCAAGTTTCTCCACTTCGTGGCTTATGTGATAAGCAGAATACATTCAAATAAGTCTGCTTCTTGGAGAACTTTTTAAAAAATCACAGATATCTGCAAAAGATTTCATCAGTTCCTCTCCTGCCTAAATATCAATGTTGAAATAATTTTGTAAGAACTCCTAAGAGCAGGACACTAAAGAATCAAATTATCAGAACTCAGAGGTGAATTTTCCATCTGTGTTCTAGTTCTCACGGGCCAGAAGCCAGGTTGCATTTTTTAAGTTTAGCCCAATTTACTTCAGTCCCTGACCCCAGGGCTTTTGCTAATTTAAACTGCTCAGATTCCTCTTTGCAGACATCCATGATATTTCTGAGTTTCAACAGTTAAATCATTCTTAGACAGTCTCAAAATTTCACTGTCCTATAGCATCTTCATGGACCCAGAATTTTGTCCCACTTCCCAAATAGATTTTGCACATGTGACAAAAAATGAGGAGGCCAGATAACTTAATGGAAAGACAACCAATCTAGGAATGACAAAGTCATGGAATTATAGAATAGGAAAGGAAACTTTGAGAATGCTGAGACCAGCCTCTCTCATTGTATTGATGGAGAAAATGAGGTCCTTAGAGGGGAAATAATTTGTCCAAGTTCAAACTGTCAGAACTAAGACTCAGAAGTCTGGAGACAGAAGGCCACTTTCTTGTCCTCCCACTTACTAGCCATGTACTCAGGAAAACCTGACTATCTCTAGAAATCCCTATCTCCCTGGCCACCCATTCTAGATCTGATCTCCTTCTCTGTTTCTCAATAGATCAGGCCACAAGAATAGTAGGAAAACCTTCCTGTATTTAGGCCTGGCTTCTGCAGCTGTTACTCAGCAACCTTTCCTTGAAGGCTCACTGAATCTGTACATTTCACCCAATTCTTCCTGTAATCTGCTGGTCAACAGGTCACTCCTTCTTTCTGGAACTACCACAACTGCCCACAAATCGGGAACTTCTTGCTGAAGTCCTCCTGAGCACTTTCATTCCCCAGTTCACCTACCACATCCTACATTTTCATTCCAACTGAAACAGGTTTATAAGTTGCTTAAATCTTACAATCACCTTTATATGGACCTTAATGAATTTCCACTCTCTGATCATAACACCCTGCCCTTCCAGGAAAGGGACCCACATGTGCAAAAATGTCTGTAACAGCTCTTTTTTTAGTGACAAGAAACTGGAAACTGAATGGATGTCCATCAATTAGAGAATGGCTAAATAAATTATGGTATATGAATGTTATGGAATATTATTGTTCTGTAAGAAATGACCAGCAGGATGATTTCAGAGAGGCCTGGAGAGACTTGCATGAACTGATGCTGAGTGAAATGAGCAGAACCAAGTACATGGCAACAATATTATGTGAAGATCAATTCTGAAGAACATGGCTCTTTTCAACAATGAGATGATTCAGATCCGTTCCAATGGTCTTATGATGAAGAAAGCCATATACACCCAGAGAGAGGACTGTGGGAACTGAATGTGGATCACAACACAGCATTTTCACTCTTAAAAAATCCTCTTCTGGGGGCAGCTAGGTGATGCAGTGCATAGAGTACCAGTCCTGAAGTCAGGAGGACTTGAGTTCAAATCTGACCTCAGACACTTAATACTTCCTAGCTGTGTGACCCTGGGCAAGTCACTTAACCCCAATTGCCTCAGAAAATAAATAAATGATCCTATTCTTCCCTCACTCCATAGGCTCACTCTTGATAAGCCTCTTCTTATGTCCTCCCATTTCCTACAGTTCCTCCATCAATCCCTGTCCTTCCAATCTACCACTCCAATTTTACTCACACTTTCTTCCTTTCACAGCCTTGGCTCTCTGGTTCAGTTCAGCTGACCATTTTAATTACACACTGTACTCTACTCCATAATCTCATACATCCCCATCCTTTTACCCCTACATTACCCCATGCCTACCCTTACAGACCCCAACTCTGGATTATTTACAGTTTACACCTTTTCTATGCCAGTTCTCACTGCTGAACATTGCTGGGGGAAGTCTCACAATTGTATCAACCAAATTAATGGAATCTAATCTCAACTGGGCCCTCACTAGTTTACAAGTACTTTTGTTCTTCCCATAACATTTGTTTCCAATCTTCTTCTATCTCCCTGAGGGCTTTTCACTTCTGTGCCAAAGACTTTGCTTTCTACTTTACTGAGAAGGATCATCCACTAAGAATTCCATAGCTGGATCCAGAGAATAATTTGGAACTATTCCTAAAAGTCCATAAAACTGTGCACACCCTTTGATCCAGCAGTGTTTCTACTGGGCCAGTATTCCAAAGAAATTATAAAATAAAAGAAAGGACCCACATGTGCAAGAATGTGGCAGCCCTTTTTGTAGTGGCTAGAGACTGGAAACTGAATAGATGCCCATCAGTTGGGGAATGGTTGAATAAGTTGTGGTTTACGAAAGTAATGAAACATTGCTCTATTAAAAAATAATGAACAAGCTGATTTTAGAAAGACCTGGAAAGGTTTACATGAACTGATGATTAGTGAAGCAAGCAGAACCAGGAAAACATTGTACGTAGCAAAAGCATAATTGTGTAATGATCAATCATGATAGACTTGGTTCTTCTCAGATCTTCAATGATCCAAGACAATTCCAATAAGCTCTGAATGGAAAACTCCATCCATGTCTAGAGAGAGAGAACTATGGGGATTGAATGAAGATCAACACGTTATTTTCACCTTTTTCCCCCATGGTTTTCCCCTTTTGTCTTGACTTTTCTGTCTGAACATGATTCATATGAATATATGTTAAAAAATGAGTGTATGTCCATAACAAAAATGTTTTTCACATATAACAGGAGAAAATAAAAATATTTTTAAAAAAGAATTACATAGTCGGGGGCGGAGCCAAGATGGCGAACTGCAGACAGCTTTCTCTGTGAACTCCTTTGGGACCTTCCCTCAAACCCAGACAAAGTGAGCCTTCGAACTGGTTTGTGAGTGAAGGCTCCGCCAAACATTTGGACTACAACGGCACTTCTATCAAAAATCTACCTTGAAAGAACTCCGGAGAAGGTTAGCCTCAGGGGAAATCGGCCGCTGGTCGCGATCAGACTCCAGCCGGGGCTGAAGTCAGGGCTGCAATAGAGGGTCGGATTTAAGGCACCCAGGAAGCCCCTGGGAGACACCTCGGCCACTTTGCTCTGCTTGCGGGCAGGTGCTTTGACAGATCTGCCTTTGGTAAAGGGTGGATGGAGAGAAGCTGAAAACGTGGTCCTAGTTCGAATCTAGCCCCACCAGCCTCAGACGGGAAGTCAACTCGGCAAACTGCCCCAGGGCAAATACAAATTGTTGCAGTTTTCTCTGTTTTTGACCAATATCCCAACTTTAAACCATGAGCAAGAAGCAGAAGAGAGCTCTCACCATAGAAAGCTTTTACGGAGAAAAAATAGAACAGTCCCCAGATCCTGACATTATAAAAACAATCCCAGATGAAGCCACAAAGGCAGACTTAAGTTGGTTTCCCTTTCAGAAGGCTTACCTGGATGATTGCATTAAGAATCTCAAAAGAGAGCTAGAAGAAGAATGGGGAAATAAATTGAGATCAGGGCAACAGAAATATCAAAAACTGGAAAATAGGACTGGTGAATTGGAAAAAGAAAACAGTTCATTGAAAAACAAAATTGGTGAATTGGAAAAAATCACCAACTCACTGGAAAATAAAAATGGTGAACTGAAAAACAAAATTGGTGAATTGGAAAAAGACAACAATTCACTGAAAAACAAAATTGGTGAATTGGAAAAAGACAACAATTCACTGAAAAATAAAACTGGCAAAATGGAAAAAGAATGCATTGAATCCAGAAATTCAATTGGCCAGCTACAAAAGGAGCTAAAAAAGATAACTGAAGGAAATAATACT
>JAJPUD010000364.1:654818-692113 GCA_023553655.1 Myrmecobius fasciatus
GCTTTTGGGATAAGTATTCACTATTTGACAAAAACTGCTGGGAAAACTGGAAACTAGTGTGGAAGAAATTAGGGCTTGACCCACATCTAACACCACATACCAAGATAAGATCTAAATGGGTTCATGATCTGGATATAAAGAGTGATACTATAAGTAAATTAGAGGAATGTAATATAGTTTACCTCTCAGACCTTTGGAGATGGAATAAATTTATGTCCAAAGAAGAACTGGAACTCTTAATTGAAAACCAGATAGATAACTTTGACTATATTAAGTTAAAAAGTTTTTGTACAAACAAAATCAATACAGACAAGATTAGGAGGGAAGTAATAAATTGGGAAATCATCTTTACATTCAAGGGTTCTGATAAAGGTCTCATCTCTAAAATATATAGAGAATTGTCTCATATTTATAAAAATTCAAGCCATTCTCCAATCAATAAATGGTCAAAGGATATGAACAGACAATTTTCAGAGGATGAAATTAAAACTATTTATAGTCATATGAAAAGGTGCTCCAAATCACTGTTGATCAGAGAAATGCAAATCAAGACAACCCTGAGGTACCACTTCACACCTGTCAGATTGGCTAAAATGACAGGAAAAGTTAATGATGAATGTTGGAGGGGTTGTGGGAGGGCTGGGACGCTGATGCATTGTTGGTGGAGCTGTGAACGGATACAGCCATTCTGGAGAACAATTTGGAGCTATACTCAAAAAGTTATCAAACTGTGCATACCCTTTGACCCAGCAGCATTTCTATTGGGCTTATATCCCAAAGAAATCATAAAGAAAGGAAAAGGCCCCACATGTGCAAGAATGTTTGTGGCAGCCCTTTTTGTAGTGGCTAGAAACTGGAAATTGAATAGAGGCCCTTCAATTGGAGAATGGCTGAATAAATTATGGTATATGAATATTATGGAATATTATTGTTCTGTAAGAAATGACCAGCAAGATGATTTCAGAGAGGCCTGGAGAGACTTACATGAACTGATGCTGAGTGAAATGAGCAGAACCAGGAGATCATTATACACGGCAACAACAGTACTATATGACGATTAATTCTGATGGACATGGCTCTCTTCAACAATATGTTTCAAACCACCTCCAATTGTTCACTGAAGAAAGCCATATACACCCAGAGAGAGGGATGCGAAATGTGGACCACAACATAACATTCTCATACTCCTTGATTGATGTTTGCTTACATTGTGTTTCCTTTATCTGATATATCGTTTGTGTAGATAAGATTTTTCTTGCACAACAATGATAAGTTTGGAAATATGTATACATATATTCGATTTGCCAATATTTTAACATAATTAACATGTAGTGGATATCCTGCCATCTAGGGGAGGGGTGGGGAAGTTGGGGGGAAAAATTTGTAACGGAAAGCTATGTAAGGGTTATTGTTGAAGAATTACCCACACATATGTTATGCAAATAAAATAAAATTAAAAAAAAGAATTACATAGTCTACACATCCCCGTTTCTCCTCCTTTGCTTTATTTTCTGAAGAAAAGATGGCAATTCTTTTTCAATAGCAACCCTTTTGTTTTATACTTTTAATTTTATCTTCAACCATCTTCACTGAGAGTTTAACCAATTAAACATATCCATTCTCTTATTTTCAACTTCTCCTTACAGAATCTCTTCTCTAATGCTCACATCTCCCCTGACCCTTAAAAAAAAACTTCATGTGATATTGCCATCCCCTCAAGTCCTTGTCTTAAATTTCTACTTCATTTCATAGTCACAATCCTAGAAAAATAGATGATAATTGTCCTGATCTCTTCTTCCTCACCTTCCATTTACTTTTCTCAATTGCTTATAATCAGGTTTCTAATCATACCACTTAATTGAAACTTTCATCTCAATGAATACCAATAGTCCCTTACTTAGCAATTCCACTGACTTTTTTTTTAGTTCTCATATCATTTGACATTGGCAGACATCCACTCTTCCCAATTATCAGTATTCTTTGAGTATAACAACATGCTGATGTTGTCAAGATCAGGATTGTGGAGATAAATACCATTGTTTCTCTTTGTTTTATTTTTTTGAAGACTGGGTCTCCCCAGATCACTCAGGGTGTAAATACCCTTATGGACCTACATCCCACTAGTGATCAGCCTGGAAGTTTTAATCTGCTCCATTTTCAACCTGGGTCAGTTTGCCCCTCCTTGGACAACCTGGTAGTTCCCCATTACTGATGTTGAACTTGAAACATAACCATGGGACAGCTCAGAAGTCCCAAGCTCAAGATATCCACCAACTTCAGTCTTTCCTGTAGCATAGATTACTGGTGTTTATTATTGTGCCCTATGCTACTACTGGTCTTGAGCAGAATTATTCCAACATTTCCCAATCCTGGACCTCTCCTTTCAACTTTCCTGTTTTTGTTGATAGCACCACCATCTTCCCAGTCACCCAAGTTCGGAACTTCAATTTTTCCTCTTCCCTCTCCCTCACTCCCAGTCAACTGCTTAGTCTTCTAACATCCATCCTCTTCTCTTCATTCACCTGGTCAATGCTCTAGTTCAGGAACTTTTTGATGCACTACAAATTTGAATCTATAAAATTCTTGTCAACAACACTGAAGATATTAAACCTCATATAGCAATGTCACAGTGTTGGGTCATTTACCCTATCCAAAACTTCATTTCCTCATCTGTAAAACAGGAATAATGGTACCTGCACTAATTACATTTTTGAGGTTCATTTTTGAGTTAAGTGAATCATAAACTATAAAGCGTGCCTTAAACATGAGCCAAAATCACTCACAGTGACTAAGTTTAAATTCTCAATAGAACAACACACCATCAGAGCCAAAATTGGAACTTGGACTTTATCTAGCCCAAACCTTTCTTTTTATAGATGACGCATTGAAACATAGCAAAGCACGGGGACCTAGCAAAGGTCCCAGAATTCAATAATGGCCAAGAGGATTCATAACCAGATCTTCCAATCCAAATCCAATAGTGTTCTTTCTACTAAAAATCATCACATCAATAACCATATGGCTATAAATTGTACTTATGGAAAAGGAAGGGTGTGGAAGCAGCGGGTCATTGTATCTTTGTGCTCTATGTGACTTATACCTATAATAACTATGGCAAGTTAGGGAGAGGACAGGTGTAATTAAACTTAGCTCCCACAGACTACCATTTTGGTCTGGCTCCCTGAACTTTATCCAAACCCCTAGAGCTCTCCATTCCCTATGAATTTAAAAGAAACTGAAATTTCAGTGTCCTTTTTTAATGGCATTCATTTTCCCTGTCTTTCCCTCTTCAGCTGTCACTCAATGCCTCCCCTGCATTCAGGTTTCCATGGCATTTGAAAATTCTGGCTATCCCCTCACTGCTTTTCAGTTCTTCCTGTATTATCATTGGTTCTCATTCCTATAAAGCAAACCCTCTACCACCTTTCCTGGGCTTCAGATAATATACATCATGGCTCCTTATCCCTTCCTGATCACAAATTCTTCTTCTAAAACAATTCCATTTCTAGAAAGCCTGGTTCTATTATGACCCAAGCCTCAAAGCTCTTTGTTATGGGATACTCTCCTCACAGCCAACATGTTAAAAAGCCTGAATTTTGGTCACCTTAGCTTTTATCCAAAGTCTTTCTCTCTCCAGAGACCTAAAGAGAGTTTAAGATATGAGTTTTCTCTTTCTAATCTGGAAGCCAGAAGACCAGGCTCTCTCTTCTCTTTAGCTCTCACCAACTCTGCACCTTACACAAGTATGAAGCATTGAGTAATTAATCTCCACCATTGAGGAGAGCTAGAGTCTCAAACCAATGGTCTTTGAGTCTTGGATTAAGACTATCATGGTCAGATCTTCCTGTGAATTGTCTTAAAACAAACAAGCAAAAATTTTCTTTAACACTGCTGCAGGTTCCCTGTTATCATCCTATTGCCATTTCACTGTTTATTGTCAAATTGAGAAACTGACACCATCCTCTCACCAACTTCTCCTTAATCCCTTGCAACCATTCTATTGGCTCTCTCCCAAGTCACCAAGGATCTATGGAATACCATATCCAAAATCCTTCCCTCAATTCTCATTTTTCTTCATCAAGGACTGATTTATTCCTATTCAGATCCCTAAGGCTACCAATCTGATTCATTTTTCTAATACATTCAATCATATTGAACTTAAATAAAACTTACACCTATACACCTCTCATACCACTTCTAGATAGTAATAAGATTCTGAAGGATAAGCATGATGGTAGCATTTACCTCTCTGTCTTTATTTTCTAGCATAGTGCCTACTTATATTCAAATATGAAAATGGATACCTATGACTCTCAATTTAGCAGTTTCCCCAAAATTGGGTATACATACCTACGCATTCTAAAGAACTCTTTTCTATGTTCTAACCCAGTTTCTTCATCTGGAAAAGAAGGTTGGGTCTGGGGTTTTTTCTAGCTTTAGATCAATGATGCTATGATACTATAAATCTCCCCAAGGTTGATGAACCTCTTTCTTATAGCTAACTAATTTTTTAAGGTACTAAATTCCTCTATGGATTTAGCCTGTCAATTGGAGATATATTCCCACTTCATGGAATATTTCCTTTCTTCTGATTAATTGTGAGTTCCACTAGGGAACTTGTCATTTCCATTGTTAATTGTTAAAAACCTTTTCCTTGCTAACTATATGATCTCCCACTCTATTTCATGTTTACCATTCCTTGTATCTATTGTATTTCTTCATTTTGTCTATAACCTCTTCTCCTAAATAAACTTATATTTTTTTAAAAAATAGTATTTTTTATTTTCAAAACATAAACAAATATAGTTTTTGGCACTTACCCTTAAAAACTTTGTATTCCAAATTTTCTCCCTTCCCTTGTCTTATACACAAGAAGCAATTCAGTATATGTTAAATATGTGTAATTCTTCTATACATATTTCCACAAGAAAATCAGATCAAAAAGGGGAAAAATGAGAAAGAAAAAATGATAAGCAAACAAAAACAGCAAAGGTGAACATATTATGTTGTGATCCGCATTCAGTCCCCATAATCCTTTCTCTGTGATGGTTCTCCCCATCAAATCTATTGGACTTGGCCTGAATCACCTCATTGCTAAAAAGAGACTTGTCCATTAGAGTTGATCATCACATCATCTTCTTGTTGCCATGTATAATGTTCTCTTGGTTCTACTCATTTCACTTAAAATCAGTTTATATAAGTCCCTCCAGGCTTTTTTGAAATCATCCTGCTGATTGTTTCTTATAGAACAATAATATTCCATAATATTCATATACCATAACTTATTCAGCCATTTCCCAAATGATGGGCTAAGTTTCCACTAAGTTTCCAGTTCCTTGCCATTACAAAAAGGGCTGCTATAAACATTTTTGCACTTTGGGTCCCTCTTCCTTTTTTTGTGACTTCTTTGGGATACAGAGTCAGTAAAGCACTGCTATATCAAAGGGTAAGCACAGTTTGATAGCCCTTTGGGCTTAGTTCCAAATTGCTCTCCACAATGAATAAACCTACCTTTTGCCAAAGAGAAGAGCCATTGTGAATTTTTCACATGCTCCAACTGCAATATTTGGTGCCTACATCAATCTCATCATTTGGGACTGAATCCCAAACACACAATTTGGAACTGGGAATTTTTACCTTGAACACTTCAAGTAATATATATGATTTCCCCTACTCCCAAAGTTCTTAAAGTACATGTAGAAGAGATACTTAAGTGGCACCAACCTTAGATTCAGGAGGACCTGAGTTCTAATGCTGCCTTAGCTGTGTGACTCTAAGCAAGTCACTTAACCCCACATCCCTCCAAAAAAATAAAAATAAAATAGAGTGCATGTAGAAGATTCTCATTTTAACTAATAAAGAAAATTGTATATTAAATTGACATTTAAACACATGAGAATATAGTTGATATTCTGTGTAGTTTATATTTCCAAGTGAAAAATCAAAATCAATAAACTAATCAATTTTTTCTTGATTCTGCAAATGATGTTGTTTTTTTTTTACCATAGTTGTTCATAATATTGACTTTACAATGGAAAAACACTTGTTTTCACACAAAATAATACAAAACATTAGATCCACTTAGGAGCTAAATCTAGGAAACATTTGTAATTTTTTCACTATTGTTCAATAACCTGTGGAAAGCAATGGCCCTTGGGCATTTTTCTATGGACAGAGAATTCCACAGCACAGAGGGAAAAATCTTCATTTTATTTTAAACTAAGGTAATCTGGTTCATAGTCAGCTCTTAAATATCTAACACAGAGATAGATGAACTGTCCTTGAAATTGGTTAAGTTCCCAATGATTGAGAGAATTTTGTCCAGAATTGACTTTTTATGATTTAAGAAAAGAAAGGACATTTCCAAGGCTGACCTATGCCTAATTCTAAATGCATGAATACATAAGATATATGCATATATCTTATATGTATATGTTTAGTATGTCTATGTATAGGTGTGCTATATTTTCATAGGTTTGTGATTGCAATGATGTGGACATACCCTCAAATGGAGTAGATTATAACCCATTCATACAGTCCTATTCTATATAATTATTATCCACATTCTACAATAAATCCTTCATGGTGGGTACAACAAATATGCTAGGGCAAAAGAAAGGAAGTCTTCATTGAGTTCTAGTAAGATTTTATGGGTGCTGGTATGTGAGATATTCATATGTGAGCCCTAAAGTGCAACAGATAAAATACTGAATTTGAATCCAGCTTAGATATCTACTAGCTATGGCACTCTAAGCAAGTCATTTAATCTTTATGACCTACATTTTCCTTGTCTGTCAAATGGAAGGGTTAGAATAGATTAGCTGTAATGTCCTTTTTGGTTCTAAATTTATGAACTTATGAAATCACAAGTCTAATCTGGTCCAATATTACTCATATGTCTTCAACAACTATTTCCTGCTTCATTGCTGTCTCATAGATAGGGATGCCCTTCCTCTTTATAAAGCAAATCCCCTTTCAAGTACAAATGACCCTATTTCATCTTATCTCATCTCTATCATTCTCTTTTTCTCAGTCTCTATATCTTGCTGTCTTTTTGTCTTTCTCTGTCTCTCTCTGTCTCTGTCTCTATATCTGTCTCTCTGACTGTTTTTCTCTGTCTCTCTCTCCCCACCCCTCAAATATAGAGAGATAGATATACTTTCATTTGTTTGTATATAAAGCGGGAAGGAAGAGAATAAGCACTTAAATAGTACCTACTATGTGCATGGTGTGGTCCTAATTGTTTATAAATGTCATATCATTTGATGTGTGTATATATGTTTATATATGAATATAAAATCTGTATATACATTGATGCATGCATATATACATATTTTTATATAAATGAACACATTAATCTAGAAAAATTAATAAAATGTTAATATACATACATATACCTGGTACAGAGAATAGAGAGCTGTCTTGAAGTCAGGTAGACGTGAGTTCAAGTACTGCCTGGGACACATATTAGTTGAATAACTACAGACAAGTCATTTAGCCTACAGCACCTATCTGCATCAGTAACTAATAACATCACATCAGGGAGCTCCCTCTAAGACACTAAGAAAATTGCATGTCCAAACTATGTATGCATAAGAATCCTTATATATCCAATACTCACTTTTCCTCTGATACCCCATCATGGTGTGGAGATAACCCTGAGTTTTCATTGTTTTTGTTTGCTTGTTTAATATTTTTATTTATTACATATAAAAATTTAACATTCACTTTAAAAAATTTTAAGTTCCAAATTCTCTCCTTTCTTCCTGCCTCTTCCCCATCCCTTGAGAAGGCAAGCAATCTGATACCGAGTCCCACAAACCATATTTTCCATATTAACTATTTCATAATTTTTGCCAACCAAACACAAATCCTAGAAGATCCTGCTAAGGTAGAAAGCTTTCACCTACAAATTTGGAGCTTTGTGACTTCAAGCAAGTCACCTAAGATGTCTACATTCAAATTTAAAAGGATCTTGTTCTAGATTTAGGACTCTGTACCTGGATATTATTTTAGGTGAGGGGCTAATAAACTTGGCTTTTTAAAAAATAATTTTGATTACTTCAATATGATTGCTTTCCTTTGTAATCCCATACATTTTATTTTATGCTTTTTAAAACACCATGCTAAGAAGGAAGTCCTTAGGCTTTCTTAAATTACTAGAAAAGACCATAACACAGAAAAGGTTAAAAACATCTAGACGTGGATTTTTAAGGCCTTTTTCAGCTCTAATTCTATGATGCAATAAAGATAAGAATGAGGAGGTTGCTGACTCTTTCTATCATCCAAGTATCACCTTAACTAAGTTAATGAGTTTTTATCAGAAGAAGGTTGGAAGAATGTCACATACAGAAATGGGGTTCTGATGCTTGTCAGTAAAGGGAGTATCCCCATTGTTGACATAATAGATCCTTGAGATATATTTTATATGTGATAATATATATTTGATATCACATATACATGTATGTAATATATATGTAGATCAGTGTCCTGATTGTGAAAATAAACCTATTTCTGCCAAATTTAGGGAGAAGGAAAATCAGCCTGCCAGCAGCTAGCTGACAATCCTAGTCTCTGGTTATCTTGGAATTGCTCCAGGAGTTTGCAGGAGTTCATTTCTGAGTTAGTTGGGGTGGAGGACAGGGGAGGAAGAGAAAAGGAAGGAATTGGCTCCAAATCATTTACACAAGCTTAGGAACAAGAAGTTTAGATTTATTTCAGAATTGATGGGAGGGGGCTCTGAAGATCTGTTGGCCAAGCAAGATTTGATGCCCTCTTGTTTGTTCTTGTTTTTTCTGGATTCAGGAAGCCATGTGACCATCCATATTTATGGGTCTTTTCCTCTGCTATTTCCATGGCTTAGTACAATAATTAAAACCATGGAAAAGGTAGCTTTCCCCATCCTTAAAGGTTTCCTTTTACACATTCTATGATTTTCACAGGATTCCCTAAATTATAAATAAAATTATCTCTTTTTCTACCTCTTGATATTATTTTATGCACTCATTCAGAAAGAGGTTGACAGCAAGCACTGGTTTAAATTATTGGTCATTTGTGGTATGTATGATGGGCTTTTTTAGTTTCAAATCTGTGCTTCTTACACTTAGAAGGAAATTAAGCAAATTCACCAAGTAGTTAAAAATGACTTATCTATTTTATCAAACAGATCCATAACTTGGGAATCTTTATGCTCAGAACAAGCTATTAACCACACCTTTGTTACAATTATTCTCAGTCTTGTCCAATTCTTCATAACCCCTTTTTGGAGTTTTCTTGTCAAAGACACTGGAATGGTTTGGCATTTCCTTCTCCAGCTTATTTTACAGATGAGAAAACTGAGGCAGGGTTAAGTGACTTGTCCTGGTAAATGTCAGAAGTCAAATTTGAACTCAGTATTCCTGAGTCTACTCCAGTAGCTCTATCCACTGTGCTAACTAGAGACCCCACAAACCACACCTAAAGAAGCAACAAGAAACCTGTCGCTGGTTTGGAAACAAAGCAGAATATTATTCTGGGGGAAGCAAGACAGAAGCCCCAAGATACTGAATTCTGGTCACTGGAGTATGGCTGCTCTTGGGAGTTATTACATGCAGAAGACAGGAAAAGTTCACCCCAGCCTGCTAATTGATAGCCTCCTATTTTAACAAATCATTTTTGCTAATGAGATTCTCTCTTCTGCTGTTTCTACACCATTGAAGGGCTGCAAAGGTTATTGGTACCTCAAAATTCAAGAACCTCTAAACTTAGTGCACAGCTTCAATTACCCTTCCTTAGTTATGGCTCTGGTCCACCCTTGCTCTGAAGTTTCCACTCACAGATCTTATTTTGCTCTGGGCCACCAAGACTTTCTGTGCCTTACAAACCACTTGCTATGACTTTTCTCCCTACTTTCATGGGTCAGTTATCATCATTGTTTTTGTGCTTTACAATATAAAGTACTTTATATACAATATCTTTTTTAAAATTTATTTTATTTTCAATTCATGAAGCAAAAAAGCATTTCTGTAACAGTACAATCTTGAAACTGCAAATCTATCATATGTAACTTGCTATTTGCTCCAAATATACAACAAAGTTATCATGTAAATTTCATCATATCTTGTTTGATCCTCCTGAGAAACAGGTACCTCGAGCATTATTATTCCTGTTTTACAAATGGGGAAACAAAACCAAGCAATTAAGGAATTTATCAAGCATTTTATTTATCTTTGTTTCCACAGCATATTGTAATCTCTTAATAAATATTCAAACAAAGAGATGAATGAATAAACAAATTCAAATAACAAAACTGGAAGAGTTGTGGAAGCAAGAATCTAGGTCTCAGTCATGTCTCCAGCTTTTTTTCTTTTTTTCTTTTTCTTTCTTTCTTTTTTTTTTACTCTTTATTGTTTAGTCATTTTTCAGTTATTTCTAATTCTTTGGGACCCATTTGGAGTTTTATCTTGGCAAAGATACTAGAGTGGTTTGCCATTTCTTTCTCCAGTTCATTTTTACAGATGTGGAAACTGAGGCAAATAGGGTTAAGTAACTTGCCCAGCACTGCACAGTTAATATCTGAGGTGGATCTGAACTCTTCCTGATTCCAGTTCCAGTGCTCTATCCACTTTGCACACAAAACCAATATTTCTATTTGCAATATTATTTTTCTTTGATTAAAAAAAGCCACAGCATGTAGTATCTGGGGGTGATACATCTGTTTGCCAGATGTATGGGGGAGAGAAACACCAGACCTGAGAATTTTCATTTTATTTGCAGAATATGTCAATTAAATCAGAGATGTTAAACACATAGCAGGTATAGCCAAACTAAATTAAAATATATTGGGGAAATATTTAACATAAAAATATAATAAAATACAGATGATGTTACATTTTAAAATATAGTCAATATGCAACCAGCAGAGAGCTTCATGTACAAATTAGTGACTCCCATTTATGTTTGAATTAGGCAATGTTTCTGATATCAGATATGAGAGGCAACCTAGGTAAAACCAGGAAGGTCTGATTTCCAGTACCACCTCTGACATCACTAATGCTTTAGGCAATTTTAAAGATTATAGATTTCAGAGATGTACTGACCTGCACTGGTAAAGGGAATTTTTTCAGGAGAGAGTTCCCTATGCCAGTGAAATTACAGATTTAGTCCTAAGTCAAACCTAACAGTAGTCTATAAGATAAAGAATGAATACACAAGAATTTATTGGGTTACAATAAGAAAAGCACTTTGTTCAAGATTGCCTAGTGAAGTAGGGAGTGAAAGCATTATCATCTTCAATTTACAAATGAATAGACTGAGGTTCACAAAGAAATCCAGGCAAAAAAAGAATCATAGTTGGGAATAAGTCTATGGCTATGTGTGCATTGCAAAGTGTGATAAGGATCATAATGAGTGATTTTTGGGTCTGGACAAGTGACACAAAATGTACATTAAAATCAAAATTTTTTGGAACATTGTTGGATCATTGCTAGGATGGCTTGCAGAGCAAGAGAGGTGGGTAAGGTCAAATTGGTCAGGAACTCATCTTTAGTTTTTTAGCTTCCTGTCTTAACTAATTATTCTTACTAATTAGCTATTAAGCTTAATTATCTCTAAGCTACTAAGAGACTTCAAGAACTAACTGTAAATTTTAGAGCTCTAAAGAAAAAAGTGGGCACACTAGAGTGCCAGTCAGGATGACTAGTCTTCCTGAGTTCAAAGCTAGCTTCAGATACTTACTAACTATAGTGATGTTGGTCAAGTCCCTTAATCCTGTTTATCTCATCTGCAAAATGAGCTGGCACAGAAAACCACTCCAGTATCTTTGCCAAGAAAACCCCAAATGGGGTCATGGAGAGTAAGGCATGACTGAAAAGACAACAACAGAAAAAAAAATTCCTCATTGCTCTACTTTAATTAAACTTTTTGGTATAATAACTTGTGTAACTTAGTATTTCATAAGTCTGTGGGTTTTGCATTAGAAATTCAATGATTTGCAAAAGTTTCATAAAAGTTTACTAAATTTGGTTGTACCATTATTATTATTATTTCTTATAATGATGTCCACAGACTGAATGAAAGGAGGAAGAGGGAACATGTGTAAATATATATATATGTATACACACATATGTATATATATATACATTTTTCATAGCTCTTTTTAATGCTTTTCAGTGCTTACCTGCAGTACCTGGCATATAGTAAGTGGTTAATAAATATTGATGATTGTTTGGTCAATATCAACATCAAATTGGAATGCCCTCCTATAGAGGAATGGCTAAATAAATTTTATTATTATGCCATAAAAAGTGAGGATAATTTCTCAGACAAAACCATTAAGACTATGATGATGTGATAGAGTAAAATGGGCAGAATTTGGAGAGCAATTTATAAAAATGATAGTAACAACAGAAGAAAAATTTTGAAAGATTTTAAAGCTTTGATTGATACAATCATAAGATCATGAGTACAAGGGCCTGAAGATGAATTCAATCATATCCAGTCTAAAGGATAACAGACTTAAAATCCAGAATGAAATATATATTTTTCTGCCATTGCCAATGTCCAAATGAAGTGTTTTGGAGAGCAATTTGGAGCTATGCTCAAAAAGTTATCAAACAGTGCATACCCTTTGACCCAGCAGTGTTTCTACTGGGCCTATATCCCAAAGAGATTTTAAAGGAGGGAAAGGGACCCACATGTGCAAAAATGTTTGTGGCAGCCTTTTTTGTAGTGGCAAGAAACTGGAAATTGAAAAGATGCCCATCAATTGGAGAATGGCTGAATAAATTATGGTATATGAATGTTATGGAATATTATTGTTCTGTAAGAAACGACCAACAGGAGGATTTCAGAGAGGATTGGAGAGACTTGCATGAACTGATGCTGAGTGAAATCAGCAGAACCAGGAGAACATTATACACAGCAACAAGACTATACGATGATCAATTTTGATGGACATGGTTCTCTTCAACAATGATGTGATTCAAACCAGTTGTGCTGCGATGAAGATAGTCATATACATCCAGAGAGAGGCCTGTGGGAACTGAGAGTGAACCACAACACAGCATTTTAACGCTTTCTGTGAATATTTCCATGCATTTTGTTTTCCTTCTTAGGTTGTTTTTTTTCTTCTTCTCTTTCTAGATCTGATGTTTCTTGTGCAGTAAGATAACTGTATAGATATGTATACATGTATTGTACTTGTCATATAATTTATCCTATCTAGCATGTATTAGATTACCTGTCATCTAGGGGTGGGGAGTGGGGGGGAGGAAAGGAAAAGCTTGGAAAAAAAAAGTTTTTTTGCAAAGGTCAATGTTGAAAGGTCACTCATATGTTTTGTAAATAAAAAGCTTTATAAAAAAAAAAAAAGACTAAATTGCAGAGAAGGTGCTGACTTACATTAGCACAAAGAGTATTCTTACCTGGGAATTCCCTATACCAATTGAATCACAGTTCTGGTTCTTATCCCTATCCCTACTTGTTCCAGCATACATTGAGAACTTTTTGAATTTTGTTTATGCTATATTAATTAAATTGTTTGTGTTGCAGCTCTCCAAAAAAACAAAACAAAACAAAACAAAACAAAAAACAAATGAAGTGTTTATTGTGAGGTTTGGAGGATTTTTGTTTATTTGTTTGTTTTTCATTATTCAATGGGGAAGGTAGAGTAAGATTCAGAAGTAGCTATAATATGTTTGTTATAAATAATTTTTTAAATCAAGGAATTGTATGATAAGTCAATTAGCAAACAAGGTTTTATTAAGATCTTACTAAGTGACAGGTAGTATGCTATGGATATGGTACTGTGGATATAGAGAAAGGCAAAAACACAATCCCTACCCTCAGAGAACTTACTTTCTGATAAAGGAGACAACATATAAATAACTATGTTCATGTAAGACATAGACACTAAATGGAAAATAGTATTAAAGAGGAAAAAAGATGAGTTAGTCATGTGTAAGTAAGAGTAAGAGCTAATAAGTGTGCAGTCAGAATGCTCCATTGATTCCCTTGAGATGTTGAGAGAAAGCAAGGAAATCTCCAACACATTGGGTAGACACAGTGGTACAATCTAACAACCAATTCTCTGGGGGAAAAATATATACAACATTTTCAAGTTTACTCTGCCTTTTCCCATCACTTTCTTGAGTTTAGAAATAAATTATTAAATCAAGCCCTGATTTGTAGAATTTGTCAGTTTCTGAGGTTGTAAGCACTCACACTGAGAATTTAACAAATGGGCAAGGCTGGCTCCAGAACACTCTTGAATAGAACTTCTGAGGCAAATTTAGGGGAGGGTATGGACAAAAATCCAGCAGGATGAGCAAGCATAGATGGGTGGTGATGTGTATCTTTGGAGGAACTCCCTAATTGAGGAGATCTCAGATCTGAATATTTGAGTGTAGTACTTACTAGTCATAATAATAAATTTGCATAGCACTCTGCAAGGTACCAAGAATTTTCCTCCTAACAATCCTGAAAGGTATGTATGATCATATGAGTATGATTATTTTACAAAAGAGGAAACTGAGTGGTTCAAATAGGCTCTGTGACTGTCCCACAGCCAGAGATCTTATAATAATAATAAATAGTAATAAAGTTAGCATTTAGATAGTGTTTTAAGGCTTTCAAAGCACTTTACAGGGACATCTGTTTGATCCTCACAACAACCCTGGAAGATAGAGACTATTATTATCCCCACTTCACAAATAAGGAAACTGAGGTATGATGTAACAGGTCTAATACTCAAACTCAGTGTTTCTAAGTATAATCCAATGATTCACATCTTCACATTACATCAACTTCCTCTTCAGGGCAAGATTTCTACTAATCACAATTTATTTTTAGAAAGTGCTCCTTTCCTTTGCCATGTTATCTGTACATATCTAGAAGATTTAAAATACATATTTACTTTCAGACTTCTTTGGATCTGTGATCTTATCACTGTAGATATGCTTTGCAAAGATACAAATGGAAACCCACAGACATGCAACTTCTGGTATTGACTTCCATGAATTTGCTTTAGGGGATTCATCCAACACAATGTGGACTCTCTTCTTTGTATACATACTATGTAAGCTTACAGCACTGAGATCTCAGTTGCATTATAAAAATTGAGAATTAGTATTATCACAATGTCCTGCTCTGGTTTACCCTAAATGAAGACTAAAACAATTTCCCTTAAACAAAGGGTAATCAAAACAGTGTTCTTAATTCCCTAAGATAGACCACATACCTACTGCAACTCAATAAAAGGGATTTATGTGGATCTAGCTAGGAGTAGGAATGCTTTGTTCATTGTCTATTAAACAAAGAGTAGGATTGTCTTTGTTAACCAAGTCAAGAGATTTCTTTTTTTTTTTTAACTGTACTTTAAAAAAAACTGACCAAAAGAGGGGTTATTTCAGTAAATAATTTCTGGAAGACATTTCTCCAAGGGTATGAGCCAACATTAACTTTGATCTCTTTGTTTAAGAAGTCTAAAAATCCTGAATAAAAACATGTAGTTTTATTTTACCATTGCTCTGGAATTTCATGTTCTGATTCACAATTACTATAAAACATTATTTGAAAACTGCTGGGGGTAGTGGGAAGTCATTTCTTATTTAGTAAAAGGAATAATGGGCAGCTAGGTGGCACAGTAGCTAGAGTGCCAAAGCTGGAATCAGGAAGACCTGAGTTCAAATCCAGATAAATATATTTACTAGTTTTGTGATTCTGGGCAAGTCACTTATCCCAGTTTTCTCATCTATAAAATGAACTAGAGAAGGAAATAGTAAATCACTCCAGGATTTTTGTCAAGAAATGGGGTCAAGAAGAATTGGACCTGATTCAACAACAATAACAGAAGGAAAATCTCTGATGGTCAGAATTCTAAGTAAATAATTGAGCATTTAATGACATACTCCTTTAACACTTGACCAAAATGTCAAGATATTAAGCATTTTCTAGGTGCCAGACATTGTTATATGCACAAAAATTATGAACACAACAAGCAAAACAGTCCCTATTTTCAAGGAACCTACATTCTAATGGGAGAAAACAAAGCATAAAAGGAAGCTGAAGAAAATGCCAACTTTGGGAAAGAGTGGGAAAAAAGTCCAGAGTCAAGAGAGAAATGAAAGATGGCTGGTGCTTTCAAAATGGAGATTCTGGGAAGAACTCACCAATGGGAGAAGGAAACAACAGAAATAGAAGGATGCTGGAAGAGAAAAAGGGCAGAGGAAGATAAAAAGAAACTTCCAGAATGAAAAGGAAGCTTTGTTATATGGTAACAAAGTTGAATGAGTCAGAAGCAAAGAGAGGAGAGGTGAGAATGATTCATATCTGTGGATCTTTTCCCTCAGTTGGTCTATCAGTCAATTAGCATTCATTAAGCTCCTTCTATGTGCCAGATATTGTGCTCAGCACTATGACTAATCCATTTCCTTTTTCAATTCTATATTCTCTTGAGAATATCATTTGTGGGGCTATCAAACTGTGCATACCTTTTATCCAGCTGTGTCTCTGCTGGGTCTGTATCCCAAAGAGATCACAAAAGAGGAAGAAGGACCCACATGTGCAAAAATATTTGTGGCAACCCTTTTTGTAGTGGCAAGAAACTGGAAATTGAGTGGATGCCTGTCAGTTGGGGAATGGTTGAATAAGTTATAACATATGAATGTTATGGAATATTATTGTTCTATAAAAAATGATCAGCAGGATGATTTTAGAGAGGCCTGGAGAGACTTACATGAACTGATGTTAAGTGAAGTGAGTAAAACCAAAAGAACATTGTACTCAGCAACAGTAAGATTATATAATGATCAATTCTGATGGACATGGCTCTTTTCAACAGTGAAGTGATTCAGGCCAATTTCAATTGTCTTGTGATGAAGAGAACCATCTGCATCAAGAGAGAAGATTGTGGAAACTGAATGTGGATTACCACATAGATTTTTCACTTTTTTGTTATTGTTTGTTTGCATTTTATTTTCTTTCTCATTTTTTCCTTTTTGATCAGATTTTTCTTGTGAAGTATCATGTGTGGAAATATGTATAGAAGAATTGCACGTGTTTAACAAATATTGGATTACTTTCCATCAAGGGAGTGGGGGGGGAAGGGAGAAAAAATTTGGAACACAAGGTTTTACAAAGGTGAATGTTAAATATCACACTAGTGTTTTGAAAATAAAAAATTTTAAAAAAAGAAAGAATATCGTTTGTGGCATTCTGATAATATGACATAACCAACTTATGCTCATTGTGTATCACTTCATTGCCTTTTGTATGACTTTAATTCTTCAGAGTCTTCAACTCATAACTCCATAGCATCATTGGAAGACCATTATTAATCTTAAAAGATGGATTTTTGTTTTGCAGAGAAGGTTGGGATCATTAAAAGCACCATATAACTTTCCAAAGGTAATCCAAACCAGTCTCCTTCTAAAATGTAAATGACCCAACTCATTGCCCATCTTCAGTAACTGTCCAACAACCACACTGAAGGACAAGCTCTGTTAGCTGTCCCTTTATCTGAAGATGATAATCTGTACCATGAGCATTTCTTTTCCACTTGGTCTTTCCTGTGTAGATAGACTGACTTCTTCTGAGCAATTATAGCTCTCATTTTAAGAGATTTTATAATATACAGATAGTTTGATATAGTGTATATAATATCAATTGCAAATGATAGTATTTGAAGGACTCCATTATCCATAGAGAATTCATTTTCCTTTTAGAGCTCATGGTTCTATGTTTTGTCTCACTGGATACTAATAACAAGAGGGATACTGACATCTTCTTATTGAATCTTTTAAAAAAAATTGCTCCATATAGATGCTTCATAGCACAAAAGATTCTTATAAATATCATAGTGCTATACTTCTCTTAAGTCCCCATTCAGAAAGTTGGGAGAAAATTCTGTTAAATAGAATCCCCAGGATGCTGACAGTAATTTTCTTCCTAAAAACACCATATAATGCAATGTTTTATTGAAAGAAAGAGGGACATACAAAGCACAAAATCTTTGCATGACAAATTCTTAATCCCAAAGATCTCACTACTTAAATTGGCAGAATCAATTCCTGGGGCTAAAAAATTGTTTACCTCTTAAGCATATTTGCCTCCTGGCTAGGGCTCCAAAATCTCATTGTTGAATTCAAACTAAAGCAGGGTTTCCTCACACTCTTACTACAAAGTTGTAGAACTATCTGCTTCTTGAAGAGATATTTGAGAACAAAAATTGGAGCCTTCGGGAGTTAAGACCTATTCCTTTCAGCCTAAGAGCTAGAATTGGGTTTAAAGCCTATCTCTGCTATTTATTACATGTAGGACCCTGAATAAGTCACTTAACCCATTAATGAATCTTTGTCTATAAAATAAAACTGTTACGTTAGATGAGCCTTAAAATTCTAGACAATATACAGGTAAATAGATAAATCTGTAACGATAACAATGATAATAATTTTTTTAATGCTTTAAGGCTCTCCACAGCACTTTTAGAACATCTCATTTGATCCTTATTACAACACTGGAAGGTAGATGTTATTATATACATACAAGCTATCTGAGGCTGAGAGAGGTAAGGTATTTTCTCAGGATCTCACAGCATTTAAGTGTCTGAGGCCAATTTGGTTCTGGCCTCTTTGACTCCAGGTCCAGTTCTACCCACTATTTGCCTATTTATTAAAATGAATAGTGTGTGCCAGACACTGGGCTAAACACTGGGCTTACAATGCTAGTGAGACAATCCTACCCATAAGAAGATTATGTCCTAACAGGAAGGGGAGTTATAAAGGGGTGAGGGAGCTCAATAAGCATGGCTACTTTCCCTCATGTAATAGATCTGAACAAGGAACTCATATTCTGCCCCAGAGCTGAAGAATCTTGATTTGGGGGAAAGCAGCTGGAGAAGAGATAGAGAAATCCAGGAAATGAGTTGATCTGGGAGTAAAATGACTATGGCTGTGCCCTTTCATGAAATGGGTAGTGGATTGGGCCCAAGACAGAAGAAAAGGAAGAGGATTAAACTGGATTACCTTTAGGCAATTGTATAGTAATTTTTGGTGACCCTGAGCTTCTCTCTGAAACTAAGGACCATCCTAATGCTATTCTAGTGTTGATGGAGTATTTTCTCCCATTCATCGGGAGATATCAACAAGTTTCCATGTGATGTAGTTTTTTTTTGTTGTTGTTGTTGGGATCATTATGGAACCTTGAATTTATATCTAATCTGTTCCTGGCTCCCAATGCAGCCCCACTATTGACTGGTCTAGGTCTGCTGCTAAAACTTTGTTTCCCCCCAAGCAGTTTCTTTTCTGGGGATTTAAGGGGAATACACTTGCTCTCATCTCTGGAATGAATCCTTTCTCAGATGCCTGGATAATTTATGTGGCCTTTTCCAGTGAGAGTAAGTTTCTTCAACCTATTTAAACCTTTTCCCCAACACAGCCATCATTCTAGTTCCCAAACTTAGTCAAAAGCCAATAATTAATTGAGGGATTGTTTTCACTTAGTGTACTTAGGTAGTTAAAGTATATTTACTATGATGGTTATAATATGTTAAATATATTAAGGTATATTATCATTTTTTCCAGTGGGATGGGATGATTTATGGAACATATCAATCAACTCCACCTTACACTTTAAAAACAATCAGTTCAATGAACAGAATGTTTTCCCTTACTATCCAAATATCCTGGATCTACTGGTTCTATTATTTTCATTCCAAGGAAGTGACATTTCCCACCTGTTCAAACTGCTAGAACCTTATTTAAAGGCAGGTTCCTGGGGGAAAGAAGGAAAGTATCAGGACCTGCCTTTAAATTAGCCTGGCCTCTCACCTCCTTTATTCTGGTTAATCCCTACTGATTCCCTAGGAGTAAGTAATTAGCACTGATTGGAGCCAGCTAAGTGTCAACCTAACCAGCTGAGCAAACCCACAGACCTCAGCCTCAGAAAATTCCCAAATCTCTCTCTCTCATAAACTGCCTTTCCTCCCCTTTTGGCTACCTGTCCACACTCCTAGAGAATCAAGCCTATAGTTAAAGCAACCTGTTTCTCCTTCTCTCTCCTGTTCTATTTACCTAGTCTCTGCTAATCTGCCAAGTGTTAGCAAGTCAATCACAGAAACTCAGCCAGGAAATAGAAAAACCTTTTTTTCCCCCTCCTGTGTTACTTTAGATCTCAGTCCAGGTTCTAAAGGTGATCCTGAAATTCAGAGCTCACTGTCAACAGTACGTGTGTGTTGAGCTTGATAGAAGTATTCATTTGGTCACTGGACAGGCCCTGACAGTCTCTTCACAAGAATCCCCTATTCCTCCCAGTGATCTCATTTCTGACCTCATTGGGAAGAGTGAAGAAAGCCCGGAGGTTCCTGCCTCTAAAAACATACTCTGATTCATTTCAGCTCCAAGCAGTGGTGAACTGCTCTGTCATTTCTATCTTGTTGATCTGTCCTTACTACAGAGCTAACATGTTCACTTAGAAACATGTTTGTTTGATCAGGTTGTTTCCCCAGATGGAAACAATATCCACACTTACATGGAAAATGGGAACAGCATCTGTGACATGCAGACGGAGCCCATGCAAACTTTAATGTCCTTTAATTCTATTAATAACCAGGAAGGGCTCCTAGAACAAGAATCCATTTATACACCAGAGGCAGTTGGACAGATTGCATGAAATAAGTCTAGGCCCTGGAAAAGACAGGTGTTCATAAACAGAAACCAAGAGCTATTTGTCATCAATTGGCACCCTGCTTAGAAATCACCAGCAAAGACAAATGAAGGTGGGCTCTTTTATAGCTATGAGTCCTTGGGCATGCTATTCCCCTCTGAGCCCAGTATCTTTATCTATATAAATATATAGCTATATAAATCTATATTAAATGGATAAATATAAATATATATGGGCTATATTATTATAGTTAACATTTACATGACAACTTTATAGTTTTCATGGTGCTTTTTAGATATTATTCCATTTGATCCTCATATCAACCCCAAGAGGTAGACAATTACATTATAATTCTCATGTTGTCTAACACTGTGATTTCATTGGTATATGGAGGTCCCTGGTAAAGGAATTCCTTCCACTGATGCAGATCTACTATCATTTGGAAATTTATACAGTCTTAGAGCATTTTGGGGGAGCACAGAAAAAAGTTAAGTGACTTACCAAGAGTCACATAGTGTGTATGAAAAGCCTGGACTTGAACCCAGGGCAAGCTGACTAGAAGGTCAGTTCTCTAACCACTATACTGCACTGCTTCTCACTATCCCAATTTTTTATAAGGAAGAGGGTTTGATTCAAGAATTTCCATGGCATATATGCTTTTAATCTAGGCAGAGGGATGCATATGTTCTAGCCCCCTCCAAAGAGACAATACTATGATAATATACTTGTCTCTTCCAATCTAACAAAATTCAGGAAAGAAAGGGAATAAGCATTTATAAGACACCTACTATATGCCAGACACAATGCTAAACTAAGTTTACAAACATTATCTCATTTGATATTTACAAAAACTTTGAAAAGTTGGTGCTGTTATTATCCCCATTTTAGAATTGAGGAAAGTGAGGCAGACAAAGGTTAAGTGATATAATTAGTAAGTATTTCAGGCTGAATTTTAACTCAGGTCTTCCTGTCTCCAGGCCCAACTCTATATCTACTATACTCCCTCCTGTGGCTCAAGAATTTGGAGAATGTAACTCAAAGGCTTTTCTATCCATCAATCAAAAAATTATGTATTAAATGCCTTTTAAGAGTCATCCCAAAAGTCTTAGTGCAGTTTTAAGTTTGTGTTTATGCTTACAAATGCACTAAGACTTTGGAGACACTTTGCACATTCCAGACAAATCCAAAAACTCTGCCCCCAAAGAATTTGTTTTTTAGTATGTTGAAGGTGCAGTTGATTGGAACAAGTGGACAAGTTAGAATATGGGAGTTGTCTCCTGCCATAGACAATGCCCCAATAATGGGATTGCTATTGAAACCATTCTGTAATTTGCACCAATATCTAATGGACAGCTACTAGCTAATCTATTACTTCTCTGTTTGTGATTCCTCATACTCTTTCTTGCTACAGAATTCTCAGGCATATCTGATAATGCTTATTACTAAGGGGAACACACTGAAAACAATGTTAAAAGGTCACTTTGTCAGATGATGATGATGATGATGATGATGATGATGATGATGATGATGATGATGATGATGGCTACCACGGAAAAACTCAGAGGTGGCTTTTGTGAATACACATCCAATTAGGACCCGACTAGAGAACTCATTTCACTAGATAGAATTATAATGCAGTAAGTCAGAATAGAGCAGGTTTTTCTCTGCTCTATACAGAATGAATTCAATTTTACCCTTAGATCAAAACCAGAAAGAAGCCTGGTGGGAGCTCTCTGTTGGGAAGGAAGTGAGGAGAATAAGCTGGAACTGGAATCAGCCAGTTGATCATTTAGGCAAATAAAGGAGAGAGAAAACGGGAGTTCACGATCCCAGGCTTGTAATTCTTGGCTTGTTTTAGGCAAATTAAAACAGATTGCTAGTTTTCTGTAGGTTTTTAGCAAAACGGGTTTTGTAGCAGCAGACCGGCAGTGTCCCTGGCCCCTTTCTTGGTTCCTGGCCATAGGACATTAGTGACCTATTTTGCTCAGGGTGAGATCAGCCTTGTTCTCAGGACCCTGAATCAGCAGCTCCGACTCCCGGCCGGGAAAAAAAAAAAAAAAAAAAAAAGCTCTGGCTGTCAGAGCTTTCCTCCCACTGAGGATTCACTCCAGATTCACAAACGTGCTGCCGAGGCAATCCCAGCGCTGAGTTGGGGAGAAGCGAGGCATTTTTGACTCATGAAGATGTCAGCTATGACCCAGCCTCATGGACCAGATTGTCAAGGCTCCACCAAATAAGCTGCTGAGCATGGAATTATCTTGGGCTAATAATTAATCGGAACTAAAAATAGCCTGAACCGCTTTTGCTTCAGAGAAGTCTTTCTCGACACTGGGGAGGAAAGGGAAGAAGGGGACGGGATATTTGCTAATTCTTCTCCAGCCTGGTCTCAGCCCTGAAATCTGAAATATACCAGAGTGATATTCAGAGTGCTGAAGACAGTTCTCAAGGGGGAAGGCAGGAAAATCGGGACTCCCGGTTTTTTTTTTTTTTTTTACTGCACGTGTTCACGGCGTTGTGCTAGCTTAACAGCTAGTGAGGCTTCTCTGAATCTTCTATGTCAAGCTGAAAAGCCAAAGCCTGGGGGAAATGAGCATTTCTTGAAGGAACTGTAAGAAATGTCTTGTTACCAGGCAGATTAGACAGGCGGCAGCTCTCCAGGGGCTGGAGCCCTCCCGATTTATTCTCCCTTTCACAGCGGAGTTGGAAAGGTTCCCATAAAAGGTTCCCTCTTCGATTTCTACCAAAAATTTATAATCAGATTGGAGGCTGGAGATGGAGGGAGAAGGGGAAATGTTGCCTAGCTCTGTCAGCTCTGTTTTACTCCAAGGTTATTATCAAGTTCTAATAGCTATCACCCCTCTGGGAAAAGGACATTCATTCTGTCATGTCTACTTGAGGTCAATTAGAGAAGGTTACAAATGAACAGCAAGAGCAAAAGAAGGAATGAGCCCGCAAAAAGGGCAAAAAAAAAAAAAGAAGTAGAAGAAGAAATCCAGCCTCAAACCACTCAGGCTTTGCATTTTCTTGGGGTCTGGCCAGAGTTTCCCTTTTCCCTATGATAACTTGAGATTTTAAAAAAGAGATGCTTCTCGGCATTCTAAAGAACCTTCCACTTGCCATCTAATTCAGACCCAGTCCTGAAGAACGTAAGGACGATTTTTCAAGCTCTTTGTCAGTATCTTGGAATTTTGGTGCCCCTTCTGCTCCCCAGTTTCCTTATTTTATCTATAGACTTATCACAGAAGAGTGTATTTTGCATTTGTCATCATAAGGTAGAAGTGAGTCACTCCCTCTGCTTACTGCTAGGTTTCTTTAAACTTGTATCCATTCTATTCCCTAAAAACATTTTGTACATTGGTGAGACAGTATGACATGGAATTAAAAATGGACTGTTATGAATTGATTTTTTCTAATTTTCTTTTTATTTAGTAAATGCATACACACACATGGGGGGGAGAGAGAGAGAGAGAGAATCATTAAAATATTTCTAAATGCACCAAAAAGAACAGAAGGAAATTCAGAAGGAAATATGGACAAGCAGGACAGACTTTAAATAATTTGTTGGATTTATTATGTACTTTAAAAAGCTTATATAATAGTCACATTCTGACATATAACCTTCTTTTTTCTGTTCTACTTAGTAGAACAGAACTTAGGGGAAATGCTTTTAGTTTTGCTATTCATTAAATCCAGGACTTAAAAAAATTTTTTTAAGTTCATAATTCCCCACTAATTGTCATTAACAATCAGCAAGAAAACATAATTTTTTATAAATGATTTTTTTTATTTATTAACATTTTTTATTTGCAAAACATATGTATGGGTAATTCCTAAACATTAACCCTTACAAAGCTTTCTGTTACAAATTTTCCCCCCTACTCCCCACCCCTCCCCTAGATGGCAGGATATCCACTACATGATAATTATGTTAGAATACTTAAGAAATCGAATATATGTATAGTTATTGCCACACATCATTTTTTGTGCAGGAGAAATCGTATCTACAAGAAAGAACAATTCGATAAAGGATATACAATGCAAGCAAACCTCAATAGAGAACATGAAAATGTTATGTTGTGGTCCACATTTCACATCCCTCTCTCTGTGTGTTTATGGCTTTCTTCACTGAACAATTAGAACTGATTTGAAGCATTTCATTGTTGAAGAGAGTTATGTCCCTTAGAACTGATCCTCATATAGTATTGCTGTTGCCGTGTATAATGATCTCCTGGTTCTGCTCATTTCACTCAGCATCAGTTCATGAAAGTCTCTCCAGGCCTCTCTGAAATCATTCTTCTGGTCGTTTCTTACAGAGCAATAATATTCCATAACATTCATATACCATAATTTATTCAGCCACTCTCCAACTGATGGGCATCCATTCAATTTCCAGTTAAGAAAACATAATTGATTCAAAGCAAAGTCATTTTAATAAAAAGTTATAGTAAGAAAAGTAGCCACAAAACATTTTTTCCTATAAACTGTGGTACATTCTCACACAAACATGCATATCAGTGGCAAGACTAGGAAATATTTATAGAGAGGTTTTCATGTAGTGAACATATAAGGCAGACCACAGTCACAGTTCATATCTCCAACCCAATAGAAGTACTGGTATATTTTAGTGATGTTATTTTGCCACCACTGCAAAGGCTACCAGTCTCATTGTCCTGGTCCAAGACTTTTCAGATGGATGCTACTTGACTGACCGTTCTTTGGCTAGACACTACTAGACACTGATCAGATAGATGATGCTCTGCTGGACAGTGTTCACTAGATACTATTCTATTGTACATGTTCCCTGCACATTTATTTGCAACCCTTACCTTCAGATTCTGCCCAAAATTTTTGGCTATCTCTTCCTTGGGAGAAGAGCAGGAACTTCCATGCTCTTTTAGCTTAGAGCTCATAGGTTTACTTGATTTCTTGCTATAGCTCTTTTAGGAAATAGAAGCCATAGTCTCATGCCGGCAAAAAGCCTTCCTTATGAAAAAACATCTAGCTTTTTCTCCTCCCTGTGATAGAGTGAACTGCTTTCTTCCCCTCAGTGCCAAACGCCTTTGGCAAAACAGTTACCAGTTTTTTTAGAATTAGTAGCTAGTGTCCTCAAGATCATCTATGTTTCTTTGGCCTGCACTTCTTGGTCTCTAGATTTGACATTTCTCTTCTCTTGGAATCCCCACTCCTGCTCATAGCTAGCATTCTAATGTCCCAATTTTAATCTCAGAAGATTGGGCTATAAACCAGATAATGGCTATTTGCCCAATAACTATAAAATGCTTTCAAAGTTTTAAGTTCCCCACTTTTCTAAATCAAAGATTCTCTCTGTAGCTAGAGAGCACTCCTTACATATCCCTAAGGTATAGAACCAAATAAGTACAGTGGGCTTCTCCACTGGGAAGAGGAGAGGAAACTATATCCCAGATCATAGTTGCATTTTTCCAACCTTGAATTACCTCTCTTAATCTCTATAATATTGAATACACAATGAATTAGAGGTGCAAAATGAAACATATCTTTTCAGCTATGGTTAATGTGTTGAAATTTTGTTTGATTATTTTTATTTGTTACAAGGAAGAACTTCAACAAGGATGAAAAGTTACTTACTGGAAAGTGATAAAGATAAAAGAACAGGAAAAGAAAAAGCATCAACAAATCACTAAAATACATAGAGGAAACAAAATGAAGTTCAAAAGGGGATACAAATAGATAATTTTGTTACTGTCTTGTAAATTCACATGCACTGTTAAAAATGAACAAGTAAGAAAAGTTAAGGATCCAATTACTTAATAAAAAGGTAAAAGCAATCAATTTACACACAGCATTTAGTAAATAGAAGGAAAATCAGAAAAATCAAATCATAACAGTCCATTTTTAATTCCATGTCATACTGTCCCACCAAAGGACAAAATGTTCTTAGGGAATAGAATGGACACAAGTTTAGAAAAACTTAGCAGTAAGAAGAGAGAGTGATTCACTTCTACCTTATGATGACAAATGTAAAATACACTCTTCTGTGAGACAGGACATAGTTTTTGTACAATACTCATAATCCCCAAACAGTTCTTTGATATATTTTCCCATACTTAAGCCCTCAAATCTTAAAAACATTCATCTTAAAATTAACTTCCAAGAAACAATGTACTCCAACTATCTCAAAAATCAGCTGGTGCTTGCTTGGGATCAGCTTTCAAACTGATCCTTCAGTATTTTTATCTGAGAAACACTTTCAAGTTCTTAGAACTGTTTCATGCTCATTTTCTCATCCAAATATCCTTTTTCTGCACTTTTCACTGAATAAAATGTTCACCAGGAAGGGGAAGTAAACCTCTGTGCATAGATTTTTGCTTTTATTTTCTTTTTAAGATTTAAGTTAATTGATAAATTTCTTAGTTGATAAATATTTTTGGACAACTTTTTTTATACCTCATCAGATTTATTTCCAAGTTTGGGGGTTTTTTTCCTCTTAGAATTCATTCCTGAAGGTGTTCCATCCCTCCCAGACTGACTTTCCTGGTAGAATATTAAACTGTGGGTCATATCTGCCCTTTCTCTCAACTCTGAGAAATGTGTTCTCCAAAATCCCTTTAATTTAGGAGGCCCTCACCTTTCCCATATTCTGTTCTTTTTGAATAAGATAGGAATTCATATATCAATCAATCAGTCAACAAACATTTATAAAGCATTTACTATCTTCAAGGAACTATATCCTCCTATTTCAAATTTAAGTCCTTTTAATAAAATTTTCAAGACTCTAGACTAATAGATGTTACCCTCCTTAAATGCACCCTATCTCCAACCAATAGCCCATCAATTCTCTATTTTAAACCAGTCTAGAAATCTAAATTCTGTTCCCAGACAACACCTCCTTAAAAAGCTGTTCATCTTCTTTTTTTAATACCATTTCCTTTTTTTAAAAAAAAAGTATATAAAAAGCTCCATATATTTCCTCTCAAAACTGTCCCACTTGTTTCTACTTCCTTCCAAACTTCATTCTGTTTTCTTTAGTACATCTTTAAAAGTGTTTCAATGACCCCTTTTTTATGGAGTATTGAAGGTAGAGTATATAGTCAACCCTATTCTCTTCCTCCCTCCAATTAAAACTAAAGAAGGAAGGACTTACAAAAATATATTCAAACAAAATAAATCCATATATAACAGCCATGTACAAAACCAGGTTTTGTTTTTTTTAAATAATTTTGTGTCTGTCACCTTTGTTTCAGAAGATGGCTAACATGTGTCAATATAGGTCAGCCAGAGTCTTGGTTGGACATTTCAATGATCAGAATTCTTGTCTTTCAAAGTTATTTTTCTTTACAATGTTATTTTCATCTTATAAATTATTTATTTGGTTCTTCTCACTTTGCCCTGCATCAAGCCTCAAGACCCAACGTTCTCAAGAATCATCTCATTTATCATTTTTTTACAGTGTAATGATTCTGTTACTTTCATAAACCTCAATTTGTTTAGTCATTCCTAATTGATGAGTATTTTTTATGTTCTTGTTCTTTGATTCCTATTTTTTTTCTTTTTAATTATTTCTCCAGGACCAGGAAATTTCTTTTGTTTGCAATTCTACTGTCTCTGTAGGGCAGCTATGTGGTTCAGTGGATGGAGTGCTGGTCCTGGAGACAAAAAGATTCATTTTTGGGGCAGCTAGGTGGCGCAGTGGTTAGAGCACCAGCCCTGAAGTCAGGAGGACCTGAGTTCAAATCTGATCTCAGACACTTCCTAGCTGTGTGACCCTGGGCAAGTCACTTAACCCCAATTGCCTCAGCAAAAAAAAAAAAAGCAAAAAAAAAACAAAAAAAAAACATTCATTTTCCTGCATTAAAATGTGGTCTCAGACACTTACTAGCTAGATAAGTCACTTACCCTTGTTTTCCTCAGTTTCCTCATCTATAATGTCCAATATCTTTGCCAAGAAAACCCCAAATGGGATAACAGAGAGTTGGACACAAATTGAAAAAACACCTGAATAAAAACAAAATTCCCTCTTGGTATTACCACCCTCTCTCCCCATATCTCTGACAGTTTCTCAGGAATGTTAGGTGTATTTCTACACCAAATTATTATGGGTGGTATAACCCTAACCCTTGTTTGTTCCTTTTATTTAAAAAGTTCAATTTTTTTGTAGGTAGAACAGTGATTTAAAAAAAAAAAATTGCTCTTGGAATCAGGAAGGCCTGAATTCAGAATTTGCCTCAGATACTTTCTAGGTTTGTGACTCTGAACAAATCATTTAACCAGTCTCAACCTCAGTATCATCTGTAAAATGGGGATAAAAAGAGCATTTATTTCACAGAGTTGTTATGAGAATCAAATGGGATAACATATAAACACCACATAAATGCTGAATATTTTATTAACATCATTAAGGTCTTGTCAACCCTAAAGCACTATACAAATACTACACAAATACAAATACAAATGATATACAAAATGTCATTATCTTATACTGGGTCTTCCCACCCCTTCCTCTATGTATGTATGCTTATATTCTTATATACCTCAATTATGAGAAATAGCAAATCCTACCCTCTTTTTCTCCTTTCTACTTTAGTAAATCCTTCTTTTGCCCTTTTCTTTTCCCTCTTAAAATTCTCAGAATAGAACCAATCTACCTCCAAGTCTGCTGTAGGATTTTTTTTTCCTTATTTAACTCCAAGACTCTTCGAAGATGTTAAAATTTTAAAGGGACTCCTGTTTCTTCTCCAGCTATTACAAAGATAGTTCTATATTATCATAGAGTCTCTTCTAAATCATGGAATGAATTTAGCTTTCTAGGTTTCTCTTGAGTCATGAATATTTACATTTCAGTTCTTACCTAGGTCTGGCCTTTGCATCAAAAATGCTTTAAGAGTCAATTAAGGCTCCATTCCCCATTCCCCACACTCTTATCCCCCATCCCAAGCCTCCACTCCCACAAGATTACATTCAGCTGTGCAGTTTAAATTATTATTGGTTGTAAACCTATACCCTTTGCCTTTTAACATATGTTCCAAGATCTCTCAATTACAATAGAAACTGCCAAGTCTTGTGTAATCCTGACTCTGCTTCCTTGTTACTTAAATAATGTCTTTCTGGATGACTACAGATTTTTTTTTTTAAATGTGGAATCTCTGGATTTTGGCTATAATATTTTTAGGACTTTTCTTTTAAGGATTCCTTTGAGAATGTGACCATTGAATCAATTCTGTCTTCCCTTTGCCCTCTGGTTCTAATAGATGCCAACAGTTTTCATTTATGATTTTTTTGAAATATAATATCCAAACTTCCATGTAATCCAATAATTCTAAAATTATCTGTCTTTGATCTTTTTAATTTTTCAAGTTAATTTTTAAAAAATAATAATTATCCAGTTTTTTTAATCTTTTGATTTTGTTCTAATATTTCTTGCTATCTTGATTTCTGTTTGTAGTGTTCTAGTTTTCAGGAAGTCCAATACTTGGGGAAGGCTTACTATTTTTTTCTTTTAAGCAACTTATTTTCTTTTCAGATTTTGTATTTCATTTTTTAAAATCTCTTCTTTCATTTTTGTTAAGTAGTAGTCCTTGAGGGATAGCTGGGTAATGCCTTGGATAGAATGCTGTGCCCGAAGCGAGGAAGACTTCCAGAGTTTAAAATCAAATCTCAGATATTTACTACCTGGATGACTCTAGGCAAGTCACTTAACTTTATTTGCCTCAGTTTTCCCATGTGTTAAATGAGCTGGAGAAGAAAATAGCAAACCACTTCTTTGCCAAGAAAATCCCAAATAGGGACACAAAGAATCAGACAAGACTGAAATAACACAAAAACAAATATAGTCCCATTGGAAAATCCTGCTGCTATAGGTTTGTTATTTTTTGTTTGTTTGCTTTTTTTTCTTTTGAGCCTCTATTCCCAGCTGTTAGGAAGTTGGCTTCCCCACCACCACCACCTTTTTTTGGGGGGGAGGAGAATCTGTAAGTCTACAATTTTTTTTAATATATTAGTCACTGTCTTCTTCGGTTTACTCATTTATTTTTAGTCCCTGAATTCTGGCTTTGTGCCAGGACCAGGTTCTGTGTTTTGAGTGACATAGTCAGCCCTGCTTGTTCTCACCCTGGGTCACTGGATTTCTATTCTACCTCCTGAACTTGGATCTCTTGATTTAGTGTATTGGATTTTTAGGGCCCTCTAAGAAGTTTCACTGGAGACCCCTGAGCACCTGAGTGCCTGGGCTGTCCCAGTCTGAGAATTACTTTGCCCGTTCTGGTAGCTACAGTTTCTCTGTACTTCTAAGATCCCTGTTATGGGATTTTGTGATCACCCTGAAGCTTTGTAATCTCCCTGGAGTTTTCCTTGGGGGGACATCCATTCTTACAGTACCTCAAAAACCTTGCAGACTATATGTGTCTGTCTCTGGTGCATATCTGGTCAAACTAGGAGCAGACTTATTTGCCAATGCTGATGCTGACTCTGCTGGTGGCCCCCTTTCCCACTGCCTAGAGATTTCTTTATGACTTTAGGGTAGCCCTAGGGCAAAAGAAGTCACTATAGTTTCCCATTCAATTTCTTAAATATTGTTTGATCTGGTATGAATTTCTGGGTTTTGCTCCAGTAAGTTTTCAGGAGCTAGGTTGACTGCCTTCATTTGAACCATAATCTTGCCAGAATTTCAAAGCTATTCATCTTCCAAAGCTATTAATCTTCTAAATCTTTCTTCTTCTGAAGTCCTACTTTCATCTGGGAGCAATAAGGAAAATGCCACCTCTAGCCCTAAAATGTTAACCAAGACTTTACAATCTCTGACAATTTTTTCTACATTCCTTCTGGCAGCATCATTTGTCCCTATATGAATTGGCAGGAATAGGTGATCGTTTTCAAGCTTGACATGTATTATAAGACTCTTTGTCATGTTCCAAATATATACTCTGAAAAAAGACAGAAGACTTCTTTATTATTTATGTCATAACAAATAACTCCTTAGGAACTCCTTAGCAGAGAATCATTGACCACTTGTACTTGTTTCTTCTTCTTACCCAAGAGTTCTTTACCTAAATTTCATGAGGTACATGACTTAGATGGGGGAAACTGTCTGATCTTTATTTTCATTGACTCTTGGGGGGGGGGGTTGTGTTTCATTTTATACATTTAAAGATACTTTTCTGAGAAAGGGTCCATAGGCTCTGCCAGATTGCCAGAGGGATCCAGAATATCAAAAAAAAAAAGTTTAGTCCCTATTTTAGGGCACTATGTAGTGAATAGAGCATCAACTCTAGAATCAGAGCAATCTGATTTCAAACTCCAGCCTCAAACACTTAATAGCTATGTGATCTTGGGCAAGTCACTTGACTCTGTTTACCTCAAAAAAAAAAATCTCTAACCATTGTTCAGTTTGCATTTTTGCAGATTCATTTTGTGGATTCAGTTTGCCATTTGTGGATTTTCACCATTTCTTGGAGGATAATAGCCTATACTAAGTCCTTTATCCCTCTCTATAAGAAAAGCCTTATAGTTAAGTAGCTGTGTTTCATCCCTTCCTTTCCTACCTCACCTTTAACCTCCTGACAATGAATTATCACTCCCTCACTTTTTTCCCTTCCTGTTCTTCTTGAAACATTTCTTCTTATATTCTCTTCAGTAATATTTCAGTTTCCTTAATTAGCTAGAAAGTAGAGAAAAGGATTCTAGTCTTTTCACTTCCTTGCTTAAAAGAGTCTAATTTGAATATTGTGCATATATTACTAGGCACTGGCAGAGGTACAAACACAATGTATTCTCTGCAGATCCCTCAAAAAAAACCCTTGTCCTCCATACTTTGCTAGAGGTCAACTCTTTTGTCCCTTATCAATAGATTGTGAGCCCCTCCAGGTCAGAGACTGCCTTTTATTTTTCTTCATCTCCCTAGCACTTAGCACAGTGACTGGTACATAGTAGGCACTTATAAAATACTTCTTTGTTGACTGATTTTTTCTGTGGTTCTGGCCAATGGCTATGACAATTACCTATTAACCATGCCTAAAATCACTAAAGGCTCTTGAGCAGGACGTTATTTCTTTCTTGTGGATTTCTGGACTTTTTCAATGAAATTCTGGGGAATCTGCATTTGACTGACAATTAGTGACTTCCTGTCAAAGCCTTAGTTCAAAAAGAAACTACAAGCTGTTGCTGTATGTAAGAGTGTCTAAGGTAGAATCTAATTACCAGCCTCTGTGTACCTCTTCTTAAATCCCCTTTCTTCTTATAAGCATCAGCTTTTTGTTTTATTTTCTTTTGTTGTTAATACTTCCTATTTCCTTGTATCATTATTTAGTCTTTTTTTTTTTTTTTTTTTGCTTTTTGCTGAGGCAATTGAGGTTAAGTGACTTGCCCAGAGTCACACAGCTAGGGAATGTTATGTGTCTGAGACCAGATTTGAACTCAGGTCTTCCTGACTTCAGGGCTGGTGCTCTATCCACTGCGCCACCTAGCTGCCCCTATTTAGTCATTTTTAAAGTCATGTCCAATTACTGGTGATCTCCATTGGGGTTTTCTTAGCAAAGATAGTGGAATAGTTTGTCATTTCCTTCTCTAGTACACTTTACAGATAAGGAAACTGAGGCAAAGTAAAGTGACTTTAGGTCCTGCCCTCTATCCACTGTACCACCCAGCTACCCTTCTAATTCCCCTATCTCTCCCATATTGCTGCTTTTCTGCTACTCTCCTTCTGTATTTGTAGCATCCCCCAACACTCCTGGGATTTGGAAGTCCCAGAATCCTGATATAAGCTTAGGTTAGTGGGGGACTTCAAGAGAACACATATGTGTCTCTTTTTAGAATACCAGTTAATATGCTGTTTTCTTTGTTAAAATAAGAGAATTGGACAATATGATCCCCAATGACTCTGACATTCTATGATTCTGTCTCATTTTTACTTTTGGCACATGTGTCACATTTTATCAATCCAAAGGAATAACAAATCCTGGGAACGTGAGGCTTTGGATGTAGGCCAGAGAGATGGAAATTTTTGGTAAGGAAACTTCTCACAACCCTTCATCTCACAACTCTACATGGCCAGCCCGGCTTACAGCTGTCAGTAAACATAAATATATTGAAATACCTATCTAGTAAATATAATAAGCCCAGCTTACCAGATCCATACAAAAATGATGAATATACTGCCTTAGGAAAATGGGTCTTACTCACCCCCCACCTAGAAGCTTTGAGTGAAGGCTGAATAATTATTCTGGCTGGGATGGACTCAGGACAATGCCCTGATAGTATGAGTTCAATGTTGGAATAATAAGAATGACAATAATAATAACTGACATTTACTTAGCAACTAGATGATACAGTGGATAGAGAGCTAGATTTAGAGTCAGAAAGAATTCTCTTCCTGAGTTCAAATCTGGCCTCAGACTCTTACTAGTTCTGTGATCCTGGGCAAATCACTTAACCCTGTTTGCCTCAGTTTCCTTATGTGTAAAATGAGCTGGAGAAGAAATTAGCAAACTACTCTATTATCTCTACAAGAAAATTCCAAATGGTGTCCATCAGGAAGAATCAGACATGACTAAAATGACTAAACAACAGTTACTATGTGTCAGGTACTAAGTTTTATAACTGTCATCTCATTTGATCTTTTAAAATAAACCGAAATGAGATGTTGGTTAACAAAAAGAGATCTATTTGACTATAGCAGGAGAATATGAACTGGAGAATAATTCAGAGGTCATTCACCTGAGGAAGCTCTCTTGCCTGGGTTGTGGTCCACCAGCTAAGTATCAAAAGCTCCCCTGGAGCAACTCATGGCTGTATTTATACTTAGGTGATTAGTGATGTCTACAACCTGAACCTTTAGTTCTCTGGCAACAAGTAAACCTTAAGGTTAGTTTAATACTTTTTGAGTATCCCCTGGGTGGAGAAGGTGTTAGGATTTTGTTCCCTCCACACCTTATCGGCAATGTTATAAAAACGACTTCCAAGATCCTTTCTAACACTGAAGTTACAGAGAGACAGATTTTTTCCTTACTATAAAAAGTTAATTTTCATAGCTATTCAAAAATAGAATACATAGTCTCAGGAAGTAGCAAGTTTCCCAACATTAGAGGCTTTCAAGTAAAGGATGAATGGCCATATGTTGAAGATGTTGCAGAGGAAATTTCTGTTCAGGTACAAATTATACTAGATAATTTTTGAGATACCTTCCCACCTCACAGAACCTGCAATTTCTTTGAATAGCATGCTCATTTCTGAAATCTGAAATGGTCCTCCCTACAATATCACCATTGCTTTGGATAGATAGATTTTTCCACCTTCTCTGTTCCTTGTGGCTAGACACTCCATTTGTAGACATCCATTATATTTGTTCCGTTAACAGATGCTAAACAGAGAGATATCTATGCTTGGAGATTTGAAAGTCAGGATGTCTGATCTTAATGATAACTCTTCTATTTTAAAGTCTTACTTGGATGTCTCATTATATCCTGAAGGCAATCCTGAATTCTCAGAGCTATACCAATAAAACGCATGCTCTGACAGGTACTACTACCATTCTGAAAAAATTCCAAGAAGAAGCTCATGAATATACAGTGTGTCTGTTGTCCAAAGACCAACCTAACTAGATTTGCAAAGATTCATTATCATTGGAAGGTTGGCCACCATGTTTTTTCAGCCACATTCTTATTGAGTTATTTCAGTCATGTCCAACACTCCATGACCCCATTTGGGATTTTCTTGGCAGATATACTGGAGTGATTTGCCATTTCCTTCTCCAACTCATTTTGCAGATGAGGAAACTGAGACAAATGGGGTTAAGTGATTTATTAGCTAGGTGTCTGAGTCTGGATTTGAACTCAGAGCCAGCACTCATTGCACTGTACCTATTCAATCATATAAATTAAATAAACTATCTATCAAGGCAGAGGAGAGCTGCAATTTGTGGTTTTGTCGATGGAGAGTATACAAAGATTTATGAAAAAATAACAAAAACTAGAAATTATATTGTGCTTTAAAGATTGGCCAAAATCCTTTAAAATATTATCTTATTATATATTCATAACAACCCTGGGAGAATTATAATTATTTCCCATTTTATAGATGAGGAAATAGACAGAAATTAAGCAACCTAGAGTCACACATGAAGTATTCAGGGCAGGATTTGAATTCATATTTCCTTGATCCCAGGTCCATTGATCTTCTATCCATTGTGACACACGGAGATGCCTCTAGGATCCTAGAAATATTAAGTAAGAGATGTCTATGTGGAGAGAAAATGTGCTTAGCTGGAGATGCAGAAGGTAAAGTCAATGGGTCCACAAACATTTTATTAAGCATCTACTATGTGTCTAGTACTTACTGTATTAAGTACAAAATCATTTCCTGTCTTCAAGGAACTCATAGTTCAATGAGGGAAGATGGCACATCAAAAGAAACTTGAAAATGAGAGGAATAAAGAGATTATCCTGAAAGATGAAATCCAAGAATGTAGTATTGTAGGAAATTACAAGATTGCTCCCGTAGGCAGCTTCCTTAAATGGAAGGTCTAAAAGGAGTTTTCCACTGTCCATCCTCCACCCTCTTCAATTAGAAAGGATTTATCATTAAGCTGTTTTTTTTTTCCCCCAACCCATTCACTCCTACTTTCTTTCTGTAGCCAGTGTGAATAATCACATTTACTTGTAAGCAATCAGCACAGAGTTAGGGGTGTTATTAGCCATTCACAGAATAAAGGAATGCTAAATGATCCATGTGAAGAAAAACCATAGGTGGTAGTTGTTCAGTTGTTTTTCAGTTGTCCCACTCTTCTATGACCTCATTTGGGGTTTTCTTGGCAATGATACTGGAGTAGTTTGCCACTTCCCTCTCCAGCTCATTTTACAGATGAGGAAACTGAGGTACATTTGGTAAGATGACTTGCCCAGGTTCACACAGCTACTAAGTATGTAAGACCAGGATTGAACTCAGGAAGACAAATGGAACTCAATCCACTTTGTCACCTAGATGTTCAAACCATAATGACTACACAGAGAGTCAAAATTCTAGTCTTTTTTAAACTTAAGTTACCAGAATGCAATCATATCTTAATGTAGAGGTAGATCAATAGATTAGACAGACAGACAAAGCATTTATTATGTGCTTACTATGTGCTTCAGTGTCCTGTACCTTATCTTGTCAAATAATCTTCAGAATCCTCCTAGACAATTCATAAGAAAGCAATTCAGTTTCCTGGCATGGCACTGGTAGACTCTCCAAGTTTCACAAGCATACAACAATAAGGATCAAGGGCAATGGCTCTGTAGACCTTCAATTTGGTAGTCAGTCTAACACTTCTTCAACAGCTTCAATGGGCTGGCCATGTTGTTCAAATGCCAAAGTCTGTTTGCCTAAAGACTGTTTTACAAAAAAAACTTACCTAGGTAAGTGTTTGCATGGTGGTCAGAAGAGGCAATACAAGGACACTCACAAGAACTTTGGAAATGATTGCAAAGGATTAACCAGCATGGCGTGCCTTCACCAAAAATGATGCTGTGCTTTATGAATGAAGCATAATTGCAGTATTTCAAAAGAGATGTAATGTGCAAAAATGTTTGTGGCAGCCCTTTTTGTAGTGGCAAGAAACTGGAAACTGAATGGATGCCCATCAATTGGAGAGTGGCTGAATAAATTATGGTATATGAATGTCATGGAATATTATTGTTCTATAAGAA
>JAJPUD010000364.1:692213-717986 GCA_023553655.1 Myrmecobius fasciatus
CAGTGGCTGAATAAATTATGGTATATGAATGTCATGGAATATTATTGTTCTATAAGAAATGACCAGCAGGATGATTTCAGAGAGGCCTGGAGAGACTTGCATGAACTGATGCTGAATGAAGTGAGAAGAAACAAGAAGATCATTGTACACAACAGCAAGATTATATCAATTATGATGGACATGGCTCTTTTCAACAATGAGATAATTGAAACCAGTTCCACTGATCTTGTGATGGAGAGAGCCATCTACACCCAGAAAGAGGTCTGTAGGAACTGAGTGTGAATCACAACATAGTTTTTTCACTCTTTGTGTTGGTGTTTGCTTGTATTTTTTTTTCCTTTTTGACCTGAGTTTTCTTGTGCAGCAAGGTAATTATACAAGCACGGATACATATATTGGATTTAACATATATTTTAACATACTTAACATATATTAGATTGCTTGCCTATGGGGGGGAATGGGGGAAAAGGGAGGAAAATTTGGAACACAAGGTTTTGCCTTGAAAAATTATCTATGTATATGTTTTGAAAATAAAAAACTTTAATTAAAAAAAGAGAGAGAGATGTGAGATGCACACATTTAAAGATATCTCCACTCCAAATGTTCATATGGACTATTTATGCCTGATCTATGGTAGATAGAGCCTTCCATCTTGGCTTGATCAGCCATAATTAGACACTCTTATACCTTACCTCTAGCAAGATAATGTCATTTTGGTCACTTCAAGAATGGACAACAACCAACCAATTAAATCATGTGCCAAGCATTGTAGTAAATACTGGGAATATAGATTCAAGCAAGCAAGATAGTCCTTACTTTCAAGGCTCTTACATTCTAATAGGAAAAAAAAAAAACATAAAAGGGACTGGAAAACACAGAGGGTGGGTACATGTATCGTGACATGATTTAGACATGGACCTGAAGGGAAGTGGAAACTTAGATCCAGGTAAAAGAAAGCAAACTCTCACCTATCAGAGTCCAAGTTTTCACTAGAGAGGCAATGGAGAAGAAACTATTTGTTTCCCAATAGCCCTGTGAGGTACATAGAGTAACACAATCCCCTCCAAAAAAAGCTAAGTGGGTCCCAAGTGGAAAGGTGGGGCAGGTTTCTATTCTCAGATTCAAAGGAATAGTCTGTGACACTAACCTTGTGAAACTATTATCTCATAAGACTTTTATCAGTTAGGGAACAACCTGTATAGGAACTCCCTCTCCCAACAACAGACTCCTTGATTATGAATAGCAGATAAAATCCAGTGGTTTGAGGCACATAGAAATATAGTGACTGGTTCATAGTTACACAACTAGTAAGTACCAGAGTCAAGATTTTATAATCAAGTTTTCCTGATTTCAATTTCAGTGTACTATCCCCTGGGTCAGTTATCTGTATTATTAAAGTGCCATGGAATCAATAAGAGAATCATGGCATTTTAGAGCTTTGAGCAGCTTTAGAGAGCATATAGAACCCTGTATTCTGCTATGAGCAATCATTTACTTTTAGTATATGTCTGATTGTTAGTAAATGTGTTCACCTTATCTGCACTTACCTCCCTGTTCACAAACATTCCAAAGCAAACACTTCTGGGACTAAAAACAAAGGCACATAAGAAACCTATTTAAAACCTCTCTGGCTTTGGGGAATGACAGTTACAAAATCGCTGCAGACAAGTCTCAGGGGATCGAACAAGGAAGGAGGTATTTCAGATCCTCTCAGAGTCTCCAAGTGGGCCCCCCACGATAGTAGGAGACAGCTTATTCCCCCCAGGGTGGCAGCTGCCCTCCATCCATTCTTTCTCCTTTAACCAGTCAGAGACACATGCAGTGAATGATGTTCTAGCTGAGGAGGCAGGGGAGTGAGCCAACTCAGCCCAGGGCCATGCAAGGCTTGAAAGATTTTCCCACGCTATTTTGTTTGATGCTAAGAGTTCCTTATTAGGACTAAGAAGCTGCTTTTTTCTTTTTTTCACTTTCTACTTGGTACATCCACCAGGACCAGACTTCCAGGTGGTTACCATCTTCAAGGTTTGAACTCATGGATACCAGTAAGACTTCACTGCCCAAATAATACAACCCCTGTTTACTTTGGCAGCACCTATACTAAACAGTACAAACTCCTTGCCCTCTGCTTGTTTGAATGCTAAAATTACAGTGAAAAGACTACTAGCTTTATTTTCTTAGGTCTCAGGGAGTTTTTCTCATCTTTAAATGGACAATATGATGTCCTCTTTCTGGTCAAGATCTGGGATGCTATGGACATCAGTTTACTTTAACTTTAGGATTTAAGTTATAGGTTTTGTTGTGGTTTTTAAGTCTGACTCTTCCCCGTAGAGTTTTCCTGGCTTCTGACCCAACATTTTATCCAATTCATCACCTAGCTGCCCTTAAAAGTTTTGATCCCTATTCAAATGCAAATGCTCCCCTGAAGAAGAGCTGTTATCAATCACTTATACCTTAGTGGTATAAAAAAAAGAGCTAGGATCTAGTTGTTAAGAGAGATTTTCCTTGTTCTGGTTTGCCATTCAATCTTTGGACTTGAAGGAATGACTTTACCTTTCTTTGCCTCACATATAAATTGAAGGAATAAGAAAAATAGATGAACAAAATAAAGACTAGAGTGATAAACCTTTAAGGTTCCTTCTGGCACTGAATCAATGGATGGTGTGACAGATGCATTTGTAAAGAGCAACTCTGATGCTATTCATCACATGGAAGAAGTTAAGCAGTCTGCCTTTGGGAGAATAGTAATGACATGTAATGAAAGTGCCTTGAAGAAAATTGGGTATACAAAAGACATCTATCTATAGATCGAGATATAGATACACAAGACATTATATAAATAGATAAATAAATGATATCTGGTTCTAGTCTGCTAATTATATGGTTAGAAAATTCCTGTGTGACCCTGGGCAAGTCACTAAACCCCAATTTCCTCAGGAAAAAAAAAAGAAAAAGAAAACTCTCTCTCTGTATATATATGTGTGTATATATATACAGAGAGAGTTTATATATGCATATATATGCACATATATATAGTATATATATATGTGTGTGTGCATTTATATATATATTTATATGTATGTATGTATATATATATATATGTATACATATATATATGGTTCTAGTCTGCTAACTATATGGTTAGTAAACTTTCCAACTGGCCCCACAGCCAGAAATAGAAATAGGTATTTTGAAAAATGGAAAAATGTACTAGTGATCAGAGACTTAGCCATTCACTTACTCTCTCTTAATTGAACTCCTCCATTGATAGTATCTAATGAGAAACAATGATCTTGAGGTTGGGCCCCTCTCACAATACTGAAAGGTGGCCATGTGAAATGGACCTTGGTCTTTGGCCTCTATATTTCTTCTTTCATTATAGGTGGAAAAGATTCATTTGGAGGCTCCAACTTTGTGAGTTTCAAAAGATCAAGAGAGTAAACCTCCTAGAATCTGCAAGATGGAGTCCATAGCAGGTTTTGCAGTCAGTTCAGTTTCAAGGTCCCAAGAAGCAAGGGCCTTTGTGACCAGTCCAGTAGTAACTAAGAAGGGGATTTATGCTTCATTTGGAGGGATTTGAGCTTGCTAGGAACAGTGCCAAGTCAAAATTGAGGTAAGTTTGAGCTGACTCTCCCCAGATACTAAGATGGAAAGTAGAGATTCTGTGGAGGGAAGGGAAGGGCTTGTTTTTTCTTTTGTTCTTGCTATCTCTGAAATAAATATCCATTTGTAAAAGCTAATTAGTATTGTGTGTAAGCAGAACTGGCACCTAACAATGGAGAGAACCTATATATATATATATATATATATATATATATATATATATATATACATATATATATATATCAGTGGGGGCTCAAGCCAATGGTAGTATAGAAAAGACACCTTCCAACCCCCAGAAATGCTTTAATGTACCTTAAAATGGAGATATGGCAAGTTTCAGGAGGCCAGGGCATATTCACTACAATGAACTTTTAGAAACTTTTCTGAGAACAGTGTTGACAGATGTGAGGAATAGGGAAATATCTTGGAGCACTGCCTGAGATGGGCTGGAGACATCAAAGTGTAACTTTGATTATCTTGCCTTGTTTCTCAGGCCTCTGTCTTTTCCCTAGTTGAGAGAGAAGGAGCCAAGGAAAGGAATAATGCAAAAGAAATAGAAAACAGGCTCCCAAAAGAGAACATTGTTATTAAAGTTATTAAGGCAGGGCACACTCTTGAAAGGGACTACGATATGGGATTATAGTAATCTATTTTATGATCAGTTTTTCTTTTCAGGGGACTTCTTTTTATTAGGAAATGTGTCCAATTGTTTGGTTGGTATGGTTCCAGACTTCCAATTTTAATTAATACAAAGAATTCCTGGCATGGAAATGCTCTTCACCAATGCAAATCAGAACCCCCTGAGCCCTCACAGATGATCAGCCCCTTACTTTTCAGTTAAGAAAACTGTAGCCTAGAGAGATGTAAGAATATGTGTTCTTAATCTCATTCCCCTCCTGCCTTTTAAAGAAAATTACCTCCTTAGTCATTCCTTCATTCTCTCTAATCTTCAATCTCCCTACCAGCACCGTCCTAGATACCTACAAATCTACCCAAGAATCCCCTCCATTTAAAACATCTTCACTGGATCCCATCAAATTCTATATTTTTCTTCCCTTTCACAAATTCCTAGAAAGAAGCTGCCTACACCCACAGCCTTCACTTATCCTTCTATTTGTTTCTCAACACTCAAACCAATGACTTCCAACTTCATTACCCAATTGAATCAGCTTTCTCCAAAGTTGCCAGTCATCTCTTAACTGCTAAATCTAATGACCTTTTCTCAAGCCTCATTATTCTCTGAAGCATTATTAATCACCCTCTCCTCCTAAATGTTTGTTCTTTTTCTAATATTAGTCTCTTCTGATTCTACCAATCTATTCCTTCTTAGTCTCTCTTTTTTTTTGAATCATCCATTATATGTAATTTTACTGATGATGTATTTTAAGACTCTGTTGGGGACCTGCTCTTCCCTCTTTATGCTCTCTCTCTCTTAGTGATATCACTGAGGTGTATGGGGTGCTCAAAGAGTTCTTGGTACCTTTGGGGTAAGGGTTCTCCAAGGCCTTTTCAAGGCTGTTCATCCACCTTTGGGGTCTACTTGATAATCAGATGAAGCTTCAAGAAAGCTGTAGAATATGCAGCTAAACCAGGTTGAGAGGAACCAGAGGATCTCCAACAAATCAATGAGTTAAGGGGGTATCAATCCAAGCATGGGATTCAATAGAATGGATAGATGAGAACAATTTGTTCCAATGGTCATGAAGGCAGCTGAAGCAAATACCATGGAAACTTAGAACTTGGTCAGACATGAAGACTCCAAGGTCCCTTCAAATCCCAGTCATTTTCTCTTGCTACTAGAGTTTGATGACTCTGGAAGAGAGAGCAAGGCTGACAACTTTGTGCAACTTTGCCTGTCTTAAAACTAAATTCACACATGAGTCAAGATATCAAATTGTGATGTCATTGGTCCTTTTCAAAAATGAAGGGCAATCAACCCAGAGAGAGAACTAAATGCAGATGGAAGCATACTATTTTTCACCTTGGTTTTTGTTGTTGTTGTTGTTTGCTTTTTTTCTTGCTATTCCCTTTTGTTTGGATTTTTCTTTCACTAAATGACTAATATAAAAATGTTTTAAATGATTGTACGTGATAATCTATATCAGATTGCTTGCTATTTGGGGGGAACATGGGGAGTAGGGAGAAAAATTTGGAATTTAGAATCTTACAAAAATGAATGAATGTTGAAAACTATCTGTATATGGAAATGGAAAAATAAAATACTATTGACATTCTTTTTAAATGAAGAGTAACCAAGATTTTATCAGCTCCTGTAGAACTAGCAATATATTACCTACACAAATTAAATTACCTTTTTATTAAAGATATGAAAAGCATCTTGGATACTAGATTGACTCAAGAAATAAAAGGTCAAACCCCAGAACAAATGGTGTAATCATACAGACTTGGAACAGGATTATCTCATTGAAGTGAGCAATGTAGAGAAAAGTGAGCCTGGATTGGACTTCATGCTTCTGGTGGGTTTTTTGTTGTTGTTGTTGATAACTCTAGAAATGGTGATGGCTTACTGTAAAGGTTCTTTAATCCTTGGAGATTAGAAAATAAACTGTGTGCATTCAGCAAGGAGAAACCTATGGAAATATGGTCTGTGTTCTTAAGAACTTCACCTTGGAAATAATTGCAGTAAATTTTTAGGTTTATCATCTGTGTTGTTCCTGGACTTTTAAGTTTTTAAGCTTCTTCCAAATTCTCTGAGGTCATTTTCTCAAAATTCAGCTTATCTTCAAAGAAGCAAGGAGAAGAATGGATCTGAGGGGACTTAAAATGATTTCCTTCAGTAAAAAAGGACAAATACCAAAAAAGGGAGATGTGCCCTGCCCTTGTCAGTTCTTGACACTCAGATGCATATATGACTTTTAAAGCGGAGAGGGACCTTCTTTCAGGGGGCAATTTTTGGGTTTAACTGACTCTTTGGGGATGACAATGAAGTCAAAAAGAGTCCCCACGCCTGTGATTACATGGACCCTCACAGTCAGGTAAAGAATGATGGGAAGAACTCCATTAATAAGACACTAAAATCAAGACAGATCTTTACAATTTTAAGATTCTCTAACAACGGTGCTGAAATAAATATTTGAGTTTTGGTTTTGTTCTTTTTTATCAGGGGTAGTTTAGTATTTGAGAGGACAACCAGAATTGTACCATGTGAACTTTGTTGTTATTCTTTGGTGCAAACCATTGGACAAGTACTTGAAATGAAGCAAGTGACATTTCTGGAACTGAGGATGTGGGCAAATATCTCAATTGTACCCTCAGTGCATTTGTTGAGAAAAGGGAGCGTCCTGAATCACTTTAGAAGTATAAAACGAGAAGTTTCTGTTCTCTGTCTCTCTATCTCCCTCCCCTCCCTCTCCCTCTCTCTCCCTGTCTCTGTATCTATGTCTCTGTTTCTGTGTGTGTGTGTTTCTGTCTGTCTGTCTCTCTGTCTCCCTCCCTCTGTCTCCCTCTCTGTCTCTCTCTGTCTCTGTGTATCTATCTCTGTGTCTCTGTCTCTGTCTCTCTGTCTCTTTCTTTCTATCTGTCTCTGTCTCTTTCTCTCTCTATCTCTGTCTTTCTCTGTCTCTCTGTCTGTCTCTGTATCTATTTCTGTCTCTCTCTGTCTCTCTGTTTTTTTCTCTTTCTCTATTTCTCTTTCTGTCTCTGTGTGTGTCTCTCTGTCTCTCTCCTTCCTTCCTTTCCTTCCTCCCTCTCTTTCTCTGTCTGTCTCTGTGTGTGTTTCTCTGTCTCTTTCTCTTTGTTTCTCTGTCTCTGTGTGTATATGTGTCTCTCTCTCTGTATCTCTCTGTCTGCCTCTCTGTCTCTGTCTCTCTGTCTGTCTCTGTCTCCCTCTCTCTCTCTCTCTCTGTTTCTCTCTCCCTCTCTGTTTCTCTCTCTCTCTCTCTCTCTCTGTCTCTCTCTCTCTCTCTCTCTCTCTCTGTCTCTCTCTCTCTCTCTCTCTCTCTCTCTCTCTGTCTCTTTCTCTCCTAAAGATCTCAGCATTTAGCAGAATCAATGGAAATAATACCATTTGTTTCATTACCACTTCCTAGAGACCTTGGGGCCTTCCAACTGATTTGCAGCTGGAGCATCCTATATGTGTTGCTTCCCTCATTACAAGATGAGCTTTTTGAGAACAAGGATTGTTTTACCTTTTTATTTGTAAGCATGGTGATTAGCACAACGTTTGGCACAAAATATGCAAGTAATGCTTTTTTCACTTATTCATTCACTTGTTCATTTATTCATTTGTTCATTCCTTTTATTTTGTACCTGGTGATTTTGCTACTACCCACAGTTCTTGGAGAACTAAAGGTTAAATAATATAGTAAATTAAATTAAATATAGTAAATTGTGTCAAAATCAAGACTTGACCATAAGTTTTCTTGGTTCTAAAATTGGGTGCTTACCCATTATGTCCACATTGTCTTTTCTCCCCTCAGCTAAGTCCCATTTCAGTACAGAGTTAACTAATAAACAAAAAAAAAATGTGTGATGTACATTGGTGGTGTGGTGATGTGTATATAGTATGTATTATATATATGCATATATATGATGCATGTGTACATGTGTCTTGTATGTCTACATGTGTATATATCACATGTACATGCATGCTTACCCTTCTATTGATGGGTGCATACATATATAACACACATAAATTGTGGGTTGTACTTGTGTATTATGTATATGTATATGTGTGTATAAACATGCATAACTAGATAAATAGATTTGATGTTCAGTCACATCCACTGTTTTGTGCATCCCTGGACCATACTGTCTATGGGGTTTTCTTGACAAAGTTACTGGAATGGTTTGCCGTTTCCTTTTCTGGTGTGTCCCCATTTTACAGATGAGGAATGGAAGCAAATAGGAGTTAAAGTGACTCACACAGAGTCACACAGCTAGCTAGATTTGAAATCAGATATTACTGGCTCTAAATCCAGAGCACTTTCCATTGCACCAGCTATCTACCTTGTATATATACAGGTACATAAACATATACTTATGCTACCATACACATGAATATACACATGCATATCTATCATATATATTCCTATGTATATGCACATATATGTCCATATATTCATCATATAGTATGTTGTGTATGCATGATATAATGTGTATTGTATCTATACATGTCAATATCAAAATATGCAAGTCTGGGTCAGCTCTGTTATACAGAGGAACCAGCCTTGAACTCAGGCTCAAGTGCTGTCTGTAACATGTGATTGAACACTTTAATACTCTATGAAAATGCTCATTTTGGAGCCAAAGGTCCTGAGTTCAAATTCAGACTTTTACTACTTTGACTTTGTGTGATCAAATATACAAACAATATGTACCTACTATGTGCTGGACACTGGAGATTTCAAGATAAAAGCAAAATATTGTCTGCACTTTAGAAGCTTAGAGTCTATTGGAGGAAATCACATGTAAAGAGATCAGACTTCTTGTTGTTTAGTTGTTTTCAGTTGTATCCATCTCTTGGTTGGAACCATTTGGGGGTAACTGGAGTAGTTTGCTACTTCCTTCTTCAGCTCATTTTACAGATGAGGAAACTGAGTCATGCAAGATGAAGTGCTTTCTTAGGATCACCCAGCTAGAAGGACAGATTTTAATTCACAAAATGACTGCAGCTCCATCCACTGTACCACCTAGTACATATGTTTATACACATGCACATGCACATATACATATATATATATACACAGACATATACATAATTGTATGCATATACGTATACATATGCATGATTTTCAGTCCTCAAGTGAACCTTGCAACAAGGATGCAATGGGGAATGTGAGGCAGATGGCTTTTTCTGATGAGCTAAAAATCCTCACCCAGAGCACCTGCCACCAGCCAATGGAGGCAGCAAACAAGCTATCCCTTTACACCTTTGATGGAAAAATCTATTGGGGCTTGGTCTCTCCAGACTCTGGTGCTGTGTACAAACTCAGTCTGACAGTTGTTCTGTCCTTGCCGTGCTGGACTCCCAGGGATTTTACACCTGAGCTCTGCAAGCCCCGAGTTCTTTGGTGTTTGCTGCCTCCATCAGGCCCAGAGCAGAATATTTTTGGGGGGTCAACCACAATTAGATTTATTCTTAGTGACTCCCAAGTTGAAATGATGGATGAAAAAAAAATGCACCAATCCCTAGCATCTTTCTTTGGAAGCCTAATCTAAATCAAAATAGCTAGTTTAAATAAATCTTGAACTGGAAGCTCAGACTTATGCAGCCTTTTCTACACATACCAATTATTCTTCCTCACCAGACAAGCTCCTAGTTTCTGAGAATGCAGAAGCCACGCAACTCAACTTGGACGTAAATTGGGATCCATCCTTCCAACATCCCTCACAAGTAATCATTCAGTTCCCAGATCAAGAGCTCTAGGGTTTGAGGTAGCTAGGTGGTGCAAAGGACAGAGCCCTGACAAGATAATTCCTGTGGTATTAAACCCCGGATACTTAATTCACAGGATTATTTCAAAGTTCAAATGAGGAAATGTGCAGACTGCTTTGCAAATCTTTTTCTTTTTGAGAAGACCAAATATATAATTTCACTGGTGAAGGGAAATCTTAATAAGGAAATGCTCCCTATCAGCACTTGTTCCCATCTGAGAATTGCCTGCAATGATGCAGAATTCACTGACTTGTATACATTGGGGTGTATGTGTATATGTGTTTGCACTGTGTAAATATTATATATATATGATATAAATACATTCCCAGATGTGTGCACATATATTAAATATGTACATATTATATATCCATGATATTGTTTTCCTTCATTTGCCATGACATCAGGAAAGTGATAATTCATATATGTAAGAGACAAGGTTTAAACCTCTATCAACCAACAATCTCTCCCCTGTGTCAGACTTGCTAACCTTAAAGCTCTAGAAATATTCCAATTGTTATTATACTTATTGTGGAATTAAATATATTAGGGCAGATTCAATATGTTAGCTATTGAAAAGTCATCTATTCAACAATGTTTTTCCACATGACAGACTGCCTACAATATTTTTTCCCCAGGTTTTACCTTCTGACTAGACTCACTGGACTTCAGGAAATGTTTGTTGAATGATGGAGTGAGTTAAAAAAAAAAAAGACACTGAAGATATAGTCTGGTGGGAGGGAGAGGGAGAGATGGTGAAAGCACTTAAGAGCTAAATATTTCTAGGGGTGGGAGGTGAGCAGAGCAGCTCAGGGGTCTTTTTGTTGGAGGAATTAAAGACATGATGATTTCCTTCCCGAGAAAAATTTAAAGATCTGAAGGAACTCCACAAGAGGACCCAGAAAAAAACAGAGAAAGGAATGTAGTGCTCTTTCCCAAGAGAAAGTCACCAAAAGCAAACTAGGAAAATTGAAAGACTTTAAAAAGATGATTTTCATCCCAGAGTCTTTTCCTTTGACTCTTCTTTTTTTTTTTCTGATTCCCAATCTCACCTCCGGGCCAAAGTTGAGCCATTTCTAATAACATTGCACCTTATCATTTCCTCTACCCCTTCTATGAGGGCAGGACCGGAGGCAACAAGACACCCTTTCTTCCTTTCATGAAGACCAGAAAACAAAACCCATCAGATCCCAGATGGTAACTAGAAGGGGGAGAACTAAGATTTTTTTTTTTTTTTTTTGGTATTTTGTTCCATTTCTCTCTTTTCCTGGCACTTCAGAGTTTGAGAGAAGTTTGGGATCTGAATTTTCCTAAAGCAGCTATAAGCAATTCTACTGCAATAACGATGTCCAAATAAAAATGTTTATGACCTGCTAATCTTAACTAGTCCAAAAATACCATGGAACATGTGTTTTTCATCACAACCACAAGTAAGTTGTAGTATGACAGGCTACTTGCCTTCCAAGATTACGCTCAATGGTATAATATTAAGTTACGTGGAACAAGAGTCATACATCGAATGAGAAAAAAAAAAAGCAATTTTTTTTTTCCTTCAGCAAGAGGTGAAACAGAGGTTGGAATGTGCAGCCACAAAGATTTAAGCTTACTATTATCTACAATGACTCCACCCTCTCATGATGTGATACTTGTCACATATTATTATTTGCTATTTTACATATTGGTGAAATTTTCTCTCCCTAAAAAATTCTAAGCACCTTGAGGGCAGGTCCCGTATCTTGCATATTTATGCCTCATGTCATTCAACCACAGCCCAAGTCTCTGTGATTTGGTGACAGAATGAATGTAAATAACAATTGTTTTCTGTTTTGGCCATAAACTTTAAGGGTCTTCTTCTCCCACATTGATATTTTCGTTATGGCAAATTAAACCATTTTTATTTCATTTCTCACCAAGATCTTAGTCATTGAATGGGTATTGCCTCAAACTGGGGCATGGGACAAAGCTTAATTCAGAAAGGCCAAATCATTTTGATTTTTGCTTTATCACTGGACTTCAACGCCTATGGAGAATAAAGAGAAGCTGATGGCTTTATCTCACTTAAATCCAATTCACAAGCAAGTCAAGACACCCTTATGCCATTGTCTCTACAAAAAGGAAGGACAAATAACAAAAAACAAGTTCTCACATATTATGAACACTCAATCAATGCTGCTTAATAAAAGGGAAAAAATGGGTTTTTTTTACCATGTTTTGATCAATTTTTAAAGAAAATATCATGTTGTTTTTTTTTTCTTTTTCCTTTCATGAGACAGGGGCTCCCTACATTGTCCATGTGCAGCAAGCCCTCACGGGTCTAATCCCACTGCTGATTGACGCCAAAACTTTAACCAGCTTCTTTTCCATGACTTCATGAGAAATGAAATAAAAATAGTTTCATTTGCCATAACAAAAATATGGGAGAAGAAGACCCTTAAAGTTTATGGCCAAAACAGAAAACAATTGTTATTTATACTCATTCTGTCACCAAATCACAGCCTTCTTCAAGAAGGCTGGTGGCCCCCATCCTGATAGCCAACCTATGGGAGCACCGGGTCAGCTTGGAACACCATGGCTCAGGACTCTTAAACTCAAGGAATCCAGTAGTCTCAGCTAGTGCTTCTCTAGGAGGCACCCCCCTATATTCATTCCTAGCCTACATTTCTGTGTCATGTTCAATATTTAACCACAGTCCTCACATGTTATAAGTATCCCATTAAAGTTAAATGGACTTTTTCTTTTTTTTTAAAGAAAAGTTTTAGCTTCATGGTTTTTTTTTTTTTTATTTACAAAGAAAATATCATACAATATAGGTAGGATGAATTGTACATTTCTGCATGGCAATGCAGCTGCTGTGAAAAACAAAATGTATTATTATACACAAATTGTGTTCAGTTCTAGGCAAGTTGGAAAGAGTCCAGAGGATGATGACCAGATTGGGGAATGGGGTAGGCAACACAAAATTTTCCATTTGACTGACTGGCTAAAGGCAGCTAGGTGGTGCAAAGGATAGAGCTTGGTCTGGAGTTGGGAAAACTGGATTTCAAATCCCATTTCAGGCACTCACTAGGTGTGTGGTCTTTTTGCCTTAGTTTCCTCACCTGTAAAATGGACCTAATAAAAGCTCCTACCTCCCAGGATCATTGTGGGAATCAACCAAGATAATATCTGTAAAGCACTTAATACAGTGCCTGACATACAGTAGGAGCTAAATAAATGCTAGTTATTATTAATATTAAAACCATTGGGATTGAATTGGTTAGCCCAGAGAAGGTTTAGAAGGGATGTGATCATTGTCTTCAAATACATGAACTAATACCATGAGAAAGAAGTACTTACTCTCTTAGCTCCACAAGGTGAAATACGGATGAGGGGATGAAAGTCATCAACTCAATATAAGGAATATTCAGGGACAGCCAAATGATGCAGCAGATAGAACACAGGCAGGAAGACCTGAATTCAAATCCAGTCTTAGACACTAACTGTGTGAACCTGGGCAACAATGAGATGATTCAGGCCAGTTCCAATGATCTTGTGATGAAGAAGGCCATATACATCCAGAGAGAGGAGTGTAGGAACTGAGAGTGAACCACAACATAGCATTTTCACTCTTTTTGCTGTAGTTTGTTTGCATTTTGTTTTCTTTTTCATTTTTTAATCTGATTTTTCTTGTGCAGCAAGATGATTGTATAAATATGTATACATATATTGGATTTAACATATATATTTTTAAATGTTTAACATATATTTACTTGCCATCTAGGGGAGGAGGTGAGGAAAAGGGTGAGAAAACTTGGAACACGAGGTTTTTCAAGGGTCAATGTTGAAAAATTATCCAGGCATATGTTTTGAAAATAAAAAGCTTTAATAAAAATATATACATAGACAATTTTCAACATTCACCTCTGCAAATCCTTGGGTTCCAATTTTTTTTTTCTTCCCTTCCCTCCCCTCCCCTCCCCTAGATAGCAATTAATCAAATATGTACAATTCTTCTATAGATATTTCTGACCAAGTCTTTTAACCCTAATTGCCTCAAAATAAATAAGTTAGAAAGTGGATGAATGGATGGATAGTTAACTAGATAAATAAATAAGAATATCCTGACAAAAAGAGTGAATCCCAAATAAATTGAGTGGCCTTCAATAGTATCATTTCTTCTCACTGGAGATCATTCAAGTCTGGAGACTGGACTTCTTGGGAGTATCATAAAATTATCACAATAATCACTAGCATTTATAAAGCACTTACTTTGTGCCAGGTACAGTTGATCCTCACAGCACTTCTAGGGGAGTTATTATTCTGCAGATGAGGAAACTGAGTCAAATAGTGTTAAGTGACTTGTCCAGGATAACACAACTAGGAAGCCTCTGAAGCCAGATTTCAAATCAGATTTTCCTGAGTTCGGGTCTGGCACTGGATTCACTGTATCACAGAGACAGGACTAAATTATTTTTGAGGTTCCTGAGATTCAACAAATATTAGAGACAAGTTCTCTTGATTCAACTATGCTAGAAAATCTGGCCTCTGATACTTACTAGACACTAGACCCTGCTTGCCTCATCTGTAAATTTATCTGGAGAAGACAATGACAAACCGCTCTAGTATCTGTGCCAAGAAAACCTCAAATAAGATCTTGAAGAGCCAGATGTGGCAGAAATGACCAAACAACAGCAACATAAACAAGTTTTCAAACATCATCGAAGAATTTGAAGGAAGCCACCACTTTATACCCCAGCATCATCTTATTTATAAATTTGTATTTCCCCAGAGCCTTGCAGAGTTCTTTACACACAAAAAGGGCTAAATGAATACTTGTTAAATGAATAAGTGATATCAAGGCCCCTGTGAAGTAATTGGGTGTGAGAAGTGAGACAGAATGTTCTAGGAAACTTCCTAAGGATTTTTCCTTAGGAACAAAGCTCTCTCTGGAGGTTAAGTTCCCAGCTAAGAACTTAGTCTGGAATAAATCAGACATGATCAAAAGCATGTCATCAAAGCAAGGACAGAACAATAAGCCACCATTATCATTTAACATCATGTAGCCTTCAGGTATCTCAAGAGTTGAAACATGTGAAGGATTAGATTTATTCTATTTGGCCCCAGGAGAAGGATGAGGTCCAATAGAAGGAACTTTGAAGCTCAGCACAAGACAATGCCAAAGAATTAGAGCTAGTCAGTCAATAGGCATTTATTAAGCTCTAAATATGTGCCACAAACTAAGGATTCAAAGAAAGGCAAAAAATAATGTCCCTGACCTCAGGGAGCTCACGGTCTAATGAGGGAAAGAACATGAGAAAAAAAAAAAACTGGACATAGAAGATATATCTAATGTAAATGGAATACAACTTCAGAGAGAAACCATTAGAAATGGAGAGGGAAGAAGAGAGGACATTCCATTACTTCCTGCTGCAGGATTAGTGGTGGACTGGACTAGGAGAACTGGACTTGATGGACTTTGAGATCCCTTTTTGAGATTCCAAGATTGTATTATTCCTTGACATTGCTACCAGTCATGGAACTTGAGAGGTGAAAGAAATTCCCATTAGTCATCTTCTAGTCCAACTCCCTCATTTTAAGGGTGGGGAAAGGAGGAATTGACTGGCTAGAGACCTTAAAGCTAACAACGGTTACTATTATATTATAAAGTGTATTTATAGCATGTAAAAGTATAACTTAATTGAATCATAAATCTTAATTATCAAAAATTGTGGTAATCATAATAAATATTAAACATTTAATTAATAATATCTCTTTATCTTTATAATTTAGGATTTGTGGGAATTATCTGTCTTTAAAAGTATCTGTTATAAAAGGAAGAAAGAAAGAAAGAAAGAAAGAAAGAAAGAAAGAAAGAAAGAAAGAAAGAAAGAAAGAAAGAAAGAAAGAAAGAAAGAAAGAAAGAAAGAAAGAAAGAAAGAAGGAAAGGGAAGAAAGAAAGAAAGAAAGGAAAGAAGGAAAAGGAAGGAAGGAAGGAAGGAAGGAAGGAAGGAAGGAAGGAAGGAAGGAAGGAAGGAAGGAAGGAAGGAAGGAAGGAAGGAAGGAAAGAAGGAAGGAGGAAAGAGAGAAGGAAGGAAGGAAGGGAGAAAGGAAGGAAAGAGAGAAGGAAGGAAAGGGAGAAAGGAGAGGGAAAGCAGGGAGAGAGGAAAAGGAGGGAAAAAAGGAAGGAAAGGAAGGAGGGAAAGAAGGAAGGGAAAGAAGCTTTTCTAGGGAAGTTTGAACTAATCCTATCTTTTCTTCTAGGTAAATTTTCCTATAGCAAATACTCAGAATGAATCTTAATGTTGTTTTATTGTTGTTTTTGCTGTTGTTGCCATTTTTGTTGTCATGACTGTTTTTAAAGCTGCTATAGCACATCGATGTTCAAAGCCTTCACCAATGACATTAATCATCAGGGTCTAAAGACTAGTCTCCTAAATCTGGTAAGCTTTACATGTCTTCTTTTCTTCCATTTCTCTTCTCTTCCCACCCCCAGCTCCTGCCCAACAGGGGTAGTTTTTAAAACTATTTGGTAAAAGAAGATATTAATAACCAGTCTGAGGTGTATGTGTAAGGGACAGTTAGGGTAGGCAGATCTACCATTTTACTTTGGTCACAATGGGCACTCCATCTGGGCTACTTAAGTAAAGTTATTTTAGATATTTTGTGGATCAGAAATTATAACTCTCAATCCCCAACTCCTGTGTTTACTTTTGTATCTTAGTCAGCCAAATGACATCATTCAAAGTGAAGAAATTTGAAGAAATACCATAGTAATTTTCAAAACAAAAAAAAAAGAATATTCCTATCATAAACTTGAAACTTATTCTCTCATTCCTCTCAAGGAGAAAGAATCAAGTCAATAATACTTGTATGGGATCACACATGTCAAAGGAAAAACAGAGAAGAGATTAGCTCAAAGTCATTGGCAAGCTTAATATTAATGTCTTGTGGTATCACTGCAGTGCTCTCTGCTGGTATTTTGTCCCCTCTTTATCACATTTCTGCCACTCCTGATTAATTTTCAGAAATCTCCAGGAATATCTAATATTTTGTCCACTATCCTATGGAAGATGCTGTGATTAGCAAGCCCCAACCCTGCAAGAAAGACTCTTTGAATTAATGAATACAAACCACTTCTACACTTAGATGCCCGAGTGCTTTTTGAACTTCTTCCATCTCTATTCTCTCCTTTCCCCCAGTTCAACTTTCATGCAACATAGAAACCCATTTTAGGTTCTAATTTTTATCACACAACCTGATACTTCAGGCATGTATCTCCAGAGCTCTATATCATCAAACTGAAAAGAACCTGTGGTGAGAAAATTGCTCTCAATCACCTCCCATCATGTTCCTCCTTATTCTGATTTATGTTAATCACAAGAGTAGAGATAATTGTAGAAAATGGAAAGGGTTTCATTCCACTCCCTCACAAGCAATCATAGCCTGGTCTGTTTGGTCTGTCACCTATAAAGCAGAAAGGAAAGCTACCTCCCTCCATCTCTTACTTCCTGGATTACTGAATTCAAATCCAGCCTTAAACACTTACCACCTGTGTGACCTTCCACAAATCACTTAATCTCTGTCTGCCTCAATTTCCTCAACATTGAAATGGAGATATTGTGAAGCTCAAAAAAGATAATATTTGTAAAGTACTTAATACAGTGCCTGACACATAGTAAGTACTTAAAAAGTGCTCTTTCCCATCTCCATCTAAAATAACTAGTTACCATTGATATAATTCTTTAAAATTTGCAAAGTACTGTATAAATATTGTTATTTGGGGATGACATTATTACTGCAAATTTTGTGGCAATGTCTCTATAAAAAGGCACGCTGTCACTTTCCATCAGTTTAATCAATAAAAATCTCTCTCAACAACTGAAAAAAGCATGATACCTCCATGAACATGATCCATCTCACCAAAATTAGATTTATAGATATATTTGGAAATGAAAGTGATTTAAATATACACACAGATATAGGCATAGAAAGATATAGATACACACACATGCATACATACAAATATGTATATCAATAAAAACCTTTTAAGAAAAAGAAAAAAATTAAAGACATAATCATAGTCTAAATCTAAAAAGCTACAGCAGAATCAGCAGAGATTTATAATTGGAAGGAAACTAGGAGAATATTAAGCTTAACTCTCTTATTTTATAGAAGTTAAGTGACTTGCTTGGGTCACACAAGAAATACCAAAACTGAGTTTAAACGCAGGTTCTTTGCAAATTCAGCAATTTTTTTTTTTCATTGAACCACTAGGAATCTGTCAATTGCTCCATTTAGGTTTGGTTTTGGCTTCCATTATAAAGCATGGCCCCAGAGAAGCTTTCTCCGATCTAGGATATCTGTCCCTTTGATTGGGATAGGGCTTCACAGGGACTTCCAGGAATTGAAGAATATCTAGTTGACTTTGTCATACCCATGGCCAGAATTGGTTGGATTGCAAATATCACAGTTACACATACAAACAAGATAGAATTTTAAAGGAGAAATGATAGGTTGAGAAATAAAAGCCCAGCAGCATTTAACACACTGTCACATTCATTACTCTATTGTTGGCAATAATAGACAGATACCTAAGCCAGATCCTAGAGCAGATTTCTGGGACATAGTATGGAACACAGGTTGCTAAAAATAGTGGTACCTATCTCCAATCATCCATTCAAGCTGCAATCACAAATGAAACACCCCAGAATTTGGTGCTAAAAAATCTAGATTCAGATCATTATTCTTCCACTTATACCTTGTATGACCTTGGGTTTCAGTTTTCTCAAATATAAAATGAAAGATTGGGCTTGATCTCAAAGAGACACTTCCATCTAAATTTTCATAAGGGAACTCAAATACTGCCACAGTGACTGGGCTCCTATCCTATGCTGTTAGTCACCTGCTAGTAGCATGAGTAATGGCTCTCACCTGCTAATGGAGTAGGAGGTGTCTACCTAAGCACCTGCTCCCGGATTTCTCTCTCTGGCAGTTTCTGAGACTAAAGATTTTAAGCAGACCAGGGTTTTTCTGCCTTGGAGGTTGAAAAATGGGAAATGAATGGAATTTTGTGATCAATGTTACATGTTTCTATTCTTTTTCCATCTTATCATAATTGTATTAATTTAATTAAACTGCTGCTTAACTGAGACCTAGGGATGAGTAAAAGAAAATCAATCTGGTTTGGGAAAAAAAAGGAGGGTCCAGCAGGTGGTTGATTGAGTCAAAGTTATTTTTGACAGTTATTACTCATGCGGGTAACAGTACAGGATCTTAAAATTAAATATAAAGCATTTATGAAATATATATTGCATATGTATTATATATTAAATAGAAATCATTTAGGGATTATATAGGCAGATGTGAGGACCAAAGCACAGATAAAATAACTAATAAAAGGTTTGTAAAACACTTTACAAATACTATCTCATTTGATCCCCACAACAACCTGGGAGGTAAGGGGTTATTTTTATCTCCATTTAAACAAGGGGAAACTAAGTTGGGCTTAGACTAATTATTTTCCCAGAATCACACACTTAGAAAGTGTAGGAAGTCTCTTTCTGATTCTTGCTTCCTCACTCTTTATCCACTGTCATTTAGCTGATTTGTGAACTTTCATTTTATCTTATGTAACAAGATACTCTTAGCTATCCTGCCTACTTCTAGCCTAGGAATTTTGGGCAGGACAAAGCCTCTAGTTGCTCCAGGCTGGCTCTGGGGATGATAAAAACAATCTTTTTATTAGTCACTTAGCAGAAGCTAATAACTGAATGAACTTCTTAAAAAAGAGACTCCCATGAGGGTTGGGGATCAAGTGATCCTGTGATATTTCTACTAGGAAGGGAGAAGGGCTGCCTCTTTCCTTATTTCAGCAGAAAAAAGCAAAATCTGAGTCACAGATTCTGAGTAGGCAAGCCTGAGCCTGGCTTTGGAAGAAATCTCTCCTATTTATTATTTTTCTTTCTTGGATATGAGTAATTAAATTGCAATTCTGAAGTGAGCATCTTCAGTCTTTGAGGAGACCTGGGCAATTGAAGAAGTTGGAGCATAGGGGGTCCCTTAGTTGAAGTTGACTAGAACTCTAGAGCTACTGCATTGTAAAGGATATTACTGACCAAGAAGGAGATCACATTTTTGGTCTGGCTTATCAAGGGATGGGCTAACAAGGACCTGAAGGAAAACATTTGCATTTATTGCATTGTATTCAATGCAGAGTAAAACTGAACATCACATGCTTAGTCAGTAGTCCTGCAAACTGCTTCACTTTCTTTGTTTAAGTGTCATCCTCCTGGAGTAGCAATAGAAATAATTATAATTTACTTTATAAAATCTTCTTTGAGTCTCTGAGGCATTGAATGCTTATAGTTCCTAAATAGAGCAGCTAGGTGGCCCAGTGGATAGAGCAATAGGTTTAGAATCAGGAAGGTTCCTCTTCCTAAGTTCAAATCCAGCCTCAGACACTCATTAGCTGTGTGACCCTGAGCAAGTCAATTTGCCAAAGTTTCCTCATCTGTAAAATGAGCTAGAAAAGGAAATGGCAAACTGCTTCAGTATCTTTGCCAAGAAAACCCCAAATGGGATCACAACGAGTTGAATGCAACTGAGCAAGAACAACAGGTTTTGGGTGTGTTCGTAGGAAATAAGTAGCTATCCCGTACCTGATTCATATCACACATCAGTTATCTTTCTACTTTTCCTTTTGGGGAGACCCTAAATAGGAGCCAAATCTAAGCTAGAAATCATTTTCTCCAGGGCACTGGGACAAGGGATAAAATGGGCTAAAAGAATGAGAAAAGGAGTCTGACCTTCTCTTCTGGCTGGTCACTTTTCCCCAGGATTGAATTGAGCCTGATATGAATATATGGGTCTGGTACAGATAGGCCCCTTAATGGAAAAGGCTCTATACTCTTTGGATACAGCAGCACAACTGTTAGATTAGTAAGGAATGACTTAATATTTCTGCTCTGTTTTGCCATTTAAATAGCTGCTATAAAGAAAAAAAAATTACCTTTCTAGCTTTGCAGGAGGCTTTAAAGAAGGGCAATTTAAAGAACTACAAAGTTAAATAGTACTTTCCATCAGCAGATTTAAATATCATGGATTTTTTGGATTGCATAACCTTTCTCCAAAGGAAAAATTTATTTCACAATTATATGAAACACATGCACACATCATCTCTGATTGCACATAGGAAATAATTCTGACAGCAAGCATGGAAAGAAATTATGACAATCCCCACCTAACTACAAAAATGCTTTTACATATACTGGGGAGAAAATAAACTAATCTCTAAGTTTCCATCGTCAATAGATAACCTTGATAACTCTAAGCAAAATAGCTTGTAAATGCTTTCCTACCCACACACCCCTTGATTTAAATTTTGATAGGCAACCCAGATAAAAAACTGGCCTTTTGGCCTTAGGCAGATCAGGATCTCACAACTTTCTGTAAGTGGTAAAATAGTTGAAAGATTCCTTTGCTGGAGGAAATTTCCTCACTAGAAGTTCCCTAAACCAATGAAGCACTGGTAGAGACCAAAAAAACTTCACCTTCACCTCCAGTATGAGAGCAGTAGTCTGTTTTGATACACAGCTGAAAATATTTCCAGGAAGAAATATTGATTATTGAATTTTATCAGCCATTAAAATGCCCAGGCAGAATGTTGAATAGATCAGGCTCATTAATCATGAGAAGATTAGATTGTGATTGAAAGTAGATTCATTTGTTAAAGAGGGGAAGAAAAAGGGGAGGGGGAATCTGTAGTGCCTTTGACATTATTAAGTGAGTCATTCAACAGAACACTAGAGGTCCCCCTTAGCTCTGGATCCAGCAGAGCTGATAACTAAATCCCTAAAATGACAATTTTCTTTTTGCCCCCCACTAGATGTCTCTATTTTTAAAAATAAATGGCAAACAGCACAAAAAAATAAAATAAAGGGTTGGTACTGTTATAAAACTATTATTTCAGAACCTGGAAATAAGGATGCTTTCTTCCTTGGAAGTTATCTGAGTCTGCATCCATTCCAAAATCTGTTATTCTTTTTATAAAAATGATCCTTCTAGAAGATATCTTCTGTGGCCTAGAAACAACTCTCTTCTGTCAAGATTTTTTGGAAAAGAGGAGATTGCTATTTTCATTCATTAAAAAATCCTATCCTTCCTTTTATTGCAAAGTATAAACAGCTTAAGACAATCCTGTGCTTGAGTGAGACTTGTCATTCTGTGACAATATTAATGGAAGGTGTGCCCCAGGGCAAGAAATGTCAAATATGTATAATTTGTTCATAGCTGAGACATTCGAGCCCTTGCTTCATTATTGAGAGGCAATAATAATGTGCATGGAAAATAATTCTTAGAGTAAGAACTGCAAATGCCTTATCCTCCCTGAACTTTATCTAAGCATGAGCAGGCAGCTCAAGAGTGGGAAGTGATTCTCCCCATTATTCCCTAGAAGGGAAGTCAACCTAAGTATGTATCTATATTAAATATTAATCATTTTTGTTTTGCTTTGTTTTTAACTATAAGCTAATATGAACTGTTATCAAAACTGGATTTTTGTTGTTCATTCATTTAAGTTCTGTCCAATTTTTTGTGCACCATTTCAGGTTTTCTTGGCAAAGATACTAGAGGGATTTGCCATGTCCTTTTCCAACTCATTTTACAAATAGGGAAACTGAGACAAACAGGATAAAGTGACTTACCCAGAGTCACATAGTCAGTAAGTGTCTAAGCCAGATTTGAACTCAGAAATGAAAAGAATAATGTTTTGGTGAGATTTCAAAGTTTTTCTTTGGGGCTTAATGAAATATTGTAAGCTGAAACCAATTAGATCTCATTAGAGGGAGGAGAGACTGAGAGAGAAGCACATAGTCTGATGTCAAACACACAGTGAACCCTTTTAAAGAATAATAAATCTTTAATAATAGTTATTATTAATAAAATAATAAATAAATAATAATAATAAAAGGAAGTGGAGAGAAAAGTTTCAGCAGCTTCAGAATCAACTGAGGTAGTAAGAATTTGATCCTACCAGGATCCTCAGTAACTCTCACTTACTGACCTTGTAGAAGAAATTGAACCTAAAATGAAAGAGTTGGAGTAAATGACTTTGGGTGCTTCCAACTGCAAGTCCCTCTTAATTGTCACAAAAGGAGAAGTTCATTCCTCCACTGTCTTAAGTTGTAAGATTCATTGCACAAAGTTGCTTCCTTGAGAAAGCAATAGACAAATGCCATCTCCTGGGAGTTTAGGGGTCCCTTGTTCCCCAATCCTTACTATGAGAAGCAGAACCAGTTAATTTAAACAAATTTAAATGTCCCTTCTGGCAGCCCCAAGTAGAACTTAAAGGAGACTGCAAAACTACTAAACAGAAAATGTTGTAGTCCTTTAGACTTTTAGAACTGTGAAAGGTGCTGATATGGGTAAGATGTGCATCACCAGGTGCTAAGAGAAAGAGCAAAGATAACAGACCATAAATTTACATTGAGACAAGTCAGTGGTGACATAGGAAGCTAGGTAGCTCAATGGATGGAGTACCGGACCTAGTTATGAGCGGCAGGAGTCCTAATGACTGGGCATATTTACCTGAGATTCAAGACCACAGAAATATAACATTAGGGAATTGGTCCCTTATATCAGTTAAACAGAGAAAAAATGGAATTCTAAGGCACAAATGATGTGCTTATTTCCCAGATCCCTTTTTGCAGTGTTGAACACCTCCCTGTCTGACTAAAGTGTTCATATCTCATAAAGGGATCTGAGCATGGACATATCTTTAATACCTCATCAATACCTTGTGATTAAATTCTGAATCTTTTATGACTACATCAATTGGGGGAAGTGGGAGTAGTAGAGAGGAACATCTCTCCCTTACAATAGTCCAAGGGAAGGCTTCAGAAAAAAAATGGAGGCATTGTCTTGAACTGGAGTTACATTTTCTTTTTTTTTTTTATATTAAAGCTTTTTATTTTTAAAACATATGCATGGATAATTTTTCAACACTGACCCTTGCAAAACCTTGTGTTCCAAATTTCTCCCTCTTCTGCCCACCCTCTCCCCTAGATGGCAAGCAATCCAATATATGTTAAACATGTTAAAATATGTTAAATCTAATATATGCATATATATTTATACAATAATTTGCTGCACAAGAAAAATCAGATCAAAAAAGAAAAAAAATGAGAAAAAACAAAATGCAAGCAAGCAACAACAAAAAATGCTATTTGTGTGTGAATTTGTGTGAAAATGCTATGTTGTGATCTATACTCAGTTCCCACACTCCTCTCTCTCTCTCTGGATGCAGATGATGCGGCTACATTTTCAACTGTTAATGTACTTTACCAAGAACTCAGTCCTTAATTAGTAATTAATAATTAATGATTGGGCAAGTCTAATCAACATTCTAGCTAATAATGATTAGGCAGGTCTATTCAACATTCTAGCTAATAATGATTAGGCAGGTCTATTCAAGAATCTGGATCTTAGTCCTTGTGGCCAGGAAGTTGTTCCCTAGGAAAAAGAATGACCAAGTCCATCTATCGGAAGCTGAGAACTATTAAACTCAATGATTTCAAGATGGAACCTCACACAGGTGATAATCCAGCACCACCTGCTGGCAACATCAGAGAGCTTCACGAGCTCAAGAGAGTTCCAGGCAAAGCAAGAATTCAACCAGTAATATTTGTTGGAAGCTGAGGGAAAATGTGGAAAGAGAATGAGAGTGAAAGACCTGGACTTTAGCCAGAGCAATTCAGTTTACAGAAGTGCAGAAGCTATGGAGAAGCTACCAAGTGACCCTCGATGATCCTATTCGGTCTTTGACATATAAATCAACTTATCCATTCTTTGAGCTGGTGAACCAATTGTCCATGAAAGAAGAATCTGTAACAGGGCAGTGGGGAGGAGGAGTCAAGCAGGAAGTTCAAGATCATCTGAGTTGGAGGAATAAACCAGTGAAGTGAGAAATTAAGAAATCTCCCAAGACGTACCCAGGACCTCCATGGGGTGTGAGAACAGCTGACACATGGCCATATATAAATACAAATACACACACAGATATAGATGTAGATACAGAGAGACAGGGATAGATAAAGGTAGCGGAAGAAAGATGTGGATATATTTATAGACATAATCCTAGATGTACTGTAGATAAATGGAGAAACAGATAAACAGAGAAATAGATAGAGGAGGTAAATGTAGATAGATTTAAAGATAGATAGATATAGATATAGAGACAGGTAGAAAAATAGCTATAGAATGACACATAAATAGAAAATGCTTTGTAAATCATAATGCACAGTACACATGCCCTCAAGCATCGTTTATTTTATTTGCACATAAAAATCAATCAATATTTGAGAGCCATAATGGCATTCATTTATGTCTTGATAATACCAGCATCTAAGAGCAGTGCCCTTAGGAGTATGCTAGATCCAACTCACAGATTGTTTAATTTTTAGAGTGAGCATCACAACGTCAGAAATCAGTAAAAAGCTGCAAATCAAAACTTGATTTATTGTTTTGTTTATTGTCTAGTCTTAAGAAAGCAATGGAGAAAATGTTACTAATGCAAATTAAACTCAAATGTGTCCTGTTTACATTTACTTTTTGAGGGGAAAGACCTGAATGTTAAACATATACCAGCACACACCGCTGAGTGCCTGGTTTATTGTTTATTTAAAAATATGTATTAATTGACTGATTATGGATTATAAGTCATTGTACATATGCACTTTTTAACACATAACCTAGTCTTCCAATTATTCCTCTTCTTTTAATTTTCTGAATTATATTCCTCATGG
>JAJPUD010000364.1:717996-732732 GCA_023553655.1 Myrmecobius fasciatus
AGGGCCTATCCAATTCTAATATGCTGTGAAGGTTAATTATACCAAGAAAGGAAAGGGGACCAGACCTATGCTTTCATTAATATAGGGAAATCCCAGGAGAGGAAACATCCTCTACCAATGCAAGTTGACACCTTCTTTATAACTAATAATCTTATGTAGTTGCCCAGGAGGGTGATTTGGCCAGGGTCACAGATAGCCACAGTATGTGTCAGAGGCAGGACAAACAAATTACTTGAGCAGGGGATTTGGAGTTAGAGGACCTATTGTTTTTAACCCCAGTTCTCTTACTTACTAAATATTTGGCATTGGGCCATTTAATTCACTTCTAGGGATTTCAATTTTCACATCTGTAAAAGAAGCAGACTAGATAAAATGGTTCTTGGGATCCTTTTCATCTCTGAATCCTATGTTCCTTTGGATTTATAAAGCAATTCTAAGAAATAAACATTATGGTGAATTTCCTTCATTTCTACATTTTTTAGTTTATGTGTTAAGATTGGCGAGTATACCCTGTAACATGAAGTGTGGCTTTGATGGTGACGATCACCCTCTGCAAAAGTTCTAAGACTTCCAACCATTCAATTTCCTCATTAAGAATATGGTGAATGAATCTCAAAGAAAAGCAGATTCATTAATTCCTATATCCCAAAATCTACATGTGAACAATGGAAACCATTAGAATTAGAAAAGACATGTACAATCTCCCATTTTTTCGGAGAGAATATCAAAAGAGGCATGTAATTTAACTCTTCCCATTAGCAATAGCCACCCTTTTCCATCCTTATGCTCAAAACTGTACTTATAATAATAATAATATTAGCTAAGACTTGGATAGCACTTGTCAGACCTTGTGCTAATGCACTTTACAATTATTATCACATGTAAGTGCCCAATTTTACAGATGAGGATTGAGGTTAATTGGGGGCACACAGTATCTGAGGTTAAATTTGCACTCAGATCTTCCTGACTCTTTTTCACTGCACTGCCTAGCCACCTGTACCTGTATCTCCTTTTGGTCCTGCCCTTGACTCTGGATTTCATCCTTTGTCACCCTAAAAGATGCCCCCTTCTCCTCTGGTGAATTCTTTCCAGAACCTCTATTTTGAGGAAATACCTTGGCCAACCACATTCACCCTTTGATTCCTTTCCTTACTCCCTAGACTTCTCCACCAAAAGGACTTCTCCACCTTTTCACCCCCATTCCCACTTTCGGCTCCCCTTTTAAGTGTTGACTTCCCCCAAAGCTCCTTGAGAGCATTCAATGTCCTTCTTCCAGCACAATGCTTGGTACATGGCAAACACTAACACGTTTGTTGACTTGACTTTTCCTTATATCCCGCAGCTTGGTTACTAAGCAATATCTTAATCCAACTTAAAAACAGCTCAAAAATAAGATTTTGCAAGAGTCATTGTTGAAAAATTATCCATGTATATTTTTTTTGTTGTTTTTGTTTTTTGCTTTTTGCTGAGGCAATTGAGGTTAAATGACTTGCCCAGGGTCACACAGCTAGGGAATGTTAAGTGTCTGAGAGCAGATTTGAACTCAGGTCCTCTTGATTTCAGGGCTGGTGCTCTAAAAGGTAGCTAATTTCAAAGATAAGGTCAGTCTTGGCAAAAGCAGTTGACATCTACACCTCTTAAAATTCCCCATGTTGTGAAAATGATAAATGTAGTATTATTGCATAAATGTCACCTAGGTCTCTTGGAGAACTTCATTTCTCCCTTACTACATATTACAGATGTGCTTATTATACAGCATACAGTAAGATTAGAGCTGCCCATGAGCATGCTGGAAATATTTTTATGAACCAACTTTCAGAAGAGGAAAAAAAAAAATTCAGAAGGCACTTTTAAATTGAATCAGCAGTATTAACATTTTCTTCATCAGAGTCCTAAGAAGTTATCTGAGGTTCATAGAAGTCACATGATGCCCCAGATTAGGAAGGTAGTAAGCATCAAAGGCATAATTAAACACAGGTATTTCTGACTTCAAGCCCAGCTCTATAGTTGTGGCTTCTAAAGTGGGAGATACTACTAGGGAAGGAGGTGGGGGAAAGGGAGGGAAATTTGGAACACAAGGTTTTTTAAGGGTTAAAGTTGAAAAATTATCCATGCATATGTTTTGAGAATAAAAATCTTTAATAAAAAATAAAAATGGAGATACTAGCCCTATGAAGGGGTTCTGGTATGATTCTCCAAGAGGTGCACAATCAATTAATCATTACACAATTTATTTTTCTTCCCAAGCCCACTCTCTTCTGAAATTCCCTATTATCATCAGAGTACATCTTACCAAGTAGGAAAGCGACCTGTTCATACTTCCATGAAATCTTTTGCACCTGCCCACTTCTCTCTATTCATACAGTCAAAACACTTATTCAATTCCTCATCAATGAAGCATCTTCATATATCTTTTATTGATAAGGGTATAGGGTACAAAAAGCTTGGAAATCATTACATTATATGATACTATCTCTGCTCTACTCAAACTATAATTTAACAATGTAGAATAATGATGAGGTGCAGCCATCTTAGATAAATTCTCCCTTGAGAAACAATCTATTCTTTTCACTTTCTCCTCAAAATGCAAAGCACAGAAAATATGACTCTGACCAGTTGAAAATAAGTTGCTAAAGTCAGACACTGAAAATGGAACACCTGAAAGTGTGATTTGATCACCACCACATCAGCAAAATTTCATAATCTCAAATAGGTCACACTATGATAGAGCTGTATTTTAAAACTTCAATATGGGGTTTTTGCTTTTTATTTCTTTTGATCAACAACTAAAGTACATTTTAAAGGCTTTTATATAAAAAAAATACAAGTCTACTAAATTGTACTTCTTATTTTAAAATAAACTAAAAACCTTTTTGAATATGATGTGACCAGGTTGTTTAGAAATTATTCATTTTTGAGCAATTTGAAATTCTGCCCAAAGGGCTATAAATGTGCATATCCTTTGATCAAGCAATGACACTACTGGGTCTGTATTTCAAAGAGATCATAAACAAAGGGGAAAGGACTCACATGTACAAAAATTTTTATAGCAATTCTTTTTGTGGGAACAAAGAATTGGAAATTGAAGGGATGCTCATCAATTGAGGAATGGCTGAATAAGTAATGGTATATTAATGTAAAAGGATATTATTGTTCTATAAAAAATGATGAGCAGGCTGATTTAAGAAAAGTCCAGAAAGACTCACATGAATTGATGCTGAGCAAAGTGAACAAAACCAGGAAAACACTGTACATAGTAACAGCAAGATTATATAATGATCAACTATGCTAGATTAGATTTAGCTCTTCTCAGCAATGCTGAAACAATCAGGACAATTCCAAGGAACTTTGGGATGGAAAATGCCATCCACATCCAGAGAAAGAACTGTGGAGATTGAATATACCTCAAATATACCTTTTTTCCCCTCTCTCATGATTTTTCTCTTTTGTTCTGATTTTTCTTTCACAGTATGACTAATATGGAAATATGTTTTAAATGATTGTACATATGACTTATACTGTGGGGATGGAAGGAAGATAAGGAGGAAGAAAAAATTTTGAACTCAAAATCTTACAAAAATGAATATTGAAAACCAACTTTACATATAATAGGAAAAATAAAATACTATTAAATGAGGGAAAAGAAATTGCTCATTTACTAGGAACTTTTTGTTTTTAACTCTTGGTATGGCCAAAATTTGTAATTATCCCAATTATTTAAAAGTGTTTTTCAGGTTTTTGTGGCTATTGTGGCATTTTTGAATGTTTATATTACTGTATCATAATGATTTCTGAAAGGAAATAATATTAGAAATTATAGCAGTAAGAGCAGTAAGTCCATGAACAGTTTCCTCAGTGGCAAGGACTGAGTCAGTATCATTTCTTTCCAAATTTACCTCATCCTTCTATGCCTTTCTACTTTTTCATCTCTAACCGTAGAGGGTAGCAAGGAACCCCAGGCACTTTTCAGAGGTCCTTCGTTGTCACTGGAAACAGATGCAACTGAAGCTGTTTTTCAAAGAGCAAACTTTTATCCAACTAAGGAGGAATCTTTTGGCTTAGTCTTTATCAGCTGAGAGCTCCTGTGACCAAATTCTAAACACAGTACTAATAAAGCTGGTGTTTCTTCCCCCTGCTCATCCTTCCCTTTACTGCTGCTTTTTCTAGATGCATCATGCTTTTAATGACATACATCAAAGCTTCCTAAGAGCCAATAATCCCATTTTTCCTTTATGATATTAAAAACTCATTAAATTTGCCCTTCTGAAGCCAACAGTCTTTATTTTAATCATCCCAGAGTCTTCAGTTATTTGACATGTCATTTTAGGGATTTTAACAGCTAAAGTCTTAAAAATAGTCACTTGCAAATAAGGTTGAGGGACCACAGTCTCTTGCAGCTTCTGTGATTCTGCAGATCTCAAAGCAACCCTCTTTTATAATTTGTGTCTGTGAAAATTGTTCCTCTATCCTTGTAATTTTAAAAACTTTAGTGCAGAAAATTCTTTTCCTGCCTGTTCCAATCGCCAATTGTTCAGATTGAAAGGACACATTTATGGAAGATCTTGACAAAAACATTCAGAACAGAATGAGTAGGATTCTAGTCAAAGGTCTTACCATCTTTCTATATGAGGATCAGGGAAGACATTTGGATTGTAAACTTCCTGTAAATGTGATTTCACACTTTGAATTTGTATTTTCAGTGCCTGGCATAAGGCTGGTATGGTCCTTAATACCTTTTGGATAGAATTACAGTCTGGAAAAGAGAGAACATGACAATTTTCTTCAAGTATTTAAAAGGAAATCAAATCAATAAATGCTTAAAGAAATTAATTCAGGCTATTCACTGGTAGGTCTAGTACTGAAGCTTAACTATGCACAAGGAGAAAATGGACTTTATTGGAAAAGACCCTGTTGTTGGTAAATATTGAAAAGGAAAAGGGGACAGCAGAGGATGAGATGGATAATGTTGTGGAAACAACAAAAATAGACTTGGACAGACTCTGAGAGATAGTGGAAATATTACAAATATGGAAATACATTTAAAAGGATTGAACATGTTTAGCCTTCATTAGATTGCTTGGGAAAGAGGTAAGGGAGGAAAGGAGAAAAATTTGGAACACTAAGTCTTACAAAACTATCTTTACATGTATTTGGAAAAATAAAATACTATAGAAGGAATAAAAAGAGATAGTGGAAGAGGGAAGGAGCTGGTGTGATATGGTTGATGGGACTGAAAAACAACAGCAACAACATTTGAAAGGTTGTCTCTTGGAATAAGAATGAATCTTACTTGATTTGTAGAACTTGTCGAGAGGCAGACAGGTTTGACATAACATTTTTTTTCTTCATAAAAATTAGAGCTATCCAAATGGGTTTCATTGAAAGGGATGTAGTTCTTCATCACCAGATATATTCAAGGAAAGGCTGGACAGCTGCTTTTTGGGGATGTTGTGAATGGGATTAGGGTTCAGATACAGGTAAGATTTGACAACTCCAAGAGCCTTTACAATGTTGAGAATTTGTGATTTTGTGTATCTGGGCTCCAATTCCTCCTCTATTACTTACCTCTATAGATCCGATTCCTCATATGTAAAATAAAATCATTAAATTAGATAAAGTATTCTTGTAGATTTCAGGTAATCTGTGAAATGGGATGGGAAAAACTGTATTTTAACTTCAATATCACTGGTTTCCTTTGTAATCCTATATGTTTTGTTTTATGCATTTTAAAGCATTGTCACTGGTTTTTTTTTTTTTTTTTTTTTTGTTGTTGTTGTTGTTGTTGTTTTGGTTTGGTTTTTTTGTTTTGTTTTGTTTTTCCCAGAGAAGGTATCTATAGATTTCACCAGATTGCCAAGAGGATTCATGATACACAAAAGTTAAGAAATCTAGTAAGAAATCTTATTTTTAGACTAGGCGATCTCCAGTGTTTTCTGTATCTCTTAATCTATGATCCTAAGAATGAAGTTTTGCAAGGAAATGGATTTCTAAGTCCTTGTGTTTGGTACTTGAGTGTTACTGGTCTCAGATATTGCTAATATTTTATTTCTTTATTTGCCTTTCCTGGAGGAGGATAAGTTTAATAAGTACAGTGAATAAAACTTAGCAACAAATTTAATAACAAAAAGAAGGATGGCTAAAAAAAAATGGCAATTTCAAAAATGTGGAGGAAAAGGGAAACTCTTGGAGACCAGGTCAACAGAGAGGGAAAGGGAAGCATCAATCAGTCAATTGACAAGCATTCATTAAATGTTTGCTATGTACCAGGCACTGTGCTGGGCACAAAGAATGCAAAGGAAAAAAAGAAACAGTCCATAAACTCAAGTAGCTTTTATTTAGAGGGGAAAAAACATACTCATGTAAGTAAATATAAAGGAGAATATTAAGTATTTTTTCCAGGGGCGATAATTGTTGGGAGAGTAGAACAGGTCTCATGTAGAAGTTGGCACTTGAGCTAAGTTTTGTCGATTCGGAATTCTAAGGAAGAAATGTGAGAAAGCACTCCACTTCTTCCCAAGTCGGGAGGTCTTTTTCTGTATGAAACTACTGTAATGCTACATGCCACATATATGTAAGGAAATGATTCCTGATTGAGCAAATACTGATCTGTGAAACTTCCTACATATGTACATGCAGAAAGGACTTCTTCAGATGGCTGGAGGACTATGAGAAAAACAGTTGAAAGAAACAGGCATAATTTTTTTTATTAAAGCTTTTTATTTACAGAACATATGAGTGATTTTTCTACATTGACCTTTGCAAAAAAATTTTTGTTCCAAATTTTTCCCCTCCTTCCCCCCACTCCTACCCCACCCCTAGATGACAGTTAGTCTAATACATGTTAAATATGTTAAATTATAAGGCATAAATTTTTTGAATGATGGACAGATATCTGTGGGAAATTTAACCCCAACATGTTATTTGAATTTCTAAGAAGCTCTAAAATGGAATTCATTTTCTCTCTTTTGTTGAGCAGAAATTTTTGGTTTCCTCTAATCAAAGAATTCCCTTACACTTCTGTATTCTCTTGTCTATTCTTATCTATATAATTTCCTCAATTTTTCTTCTATTTAATGTGATAAAAAAAGTATACTAGCTAGTCATCTTCTTTTTAGTGTTCTATTGGTTTCCTTTCTTTTTTATCATTTTTAATAGTATTTTATTTTTCCAAATGCATGAAAAAATGGTCTTCAACATTCAGCCTTGCAAATCTTGTGTCCAAATTTTTCTCTCTCTCTTCCCCATTTCCCCCTCCCCAGGACAGCATAGTTTAAACATATGCAATTCTTCTAAACATATTTTCATATTTTTCATGCTGTGCAAGAAAAATTAAATCAAAAGGGGAAAAACAAAAAGAAAAAAACACAAGCAAGCAAACAACAGCAAAAAGTGAAAATACTATGCTTTGATCCACATTCAGTCCCCATAGTTCTCACTCTGGATTCGGATGGCACTTTCCATCCAAGTCTATTGGAATTGAATTGCCTTGAATCACCTCATGGTTGAAAAGAGCCAAGTCCATCACAGTGGATCATCACATAATCTTGTTGCTATGTATAATGTTCTCTTGGTTTTGCTCATTTCACTTCTAGCTATTCATCTTAATTTTTTGCATAACTAGCATTTTGTGGGAAAGAGCTAAGCTGGTGGTATTAAAACAAGTATTTCCCTTGTCTTGGGGGCTATTAGAAAGTAGCATTTATCCTGGGTCCAAAGTAATGTACCCCTAGACTATCAATACCTGAGGTAGATAAAATTCTAAATTGAAACTCTTCTTGGAGATAAGTAAAGGAAAGAGCAATTTCCCATCCATAGTTCTCCTCCTGCTCCTGATAAAGTCAGAAATCATAGTGTTCTCTTGAAGACACAATGGCCAGATTGCAGACCAGGTATATCTAATTTTGCAATAATTACAAATAGTGCAAACCAGTTTTAGTTTTATTATATGAACCAACTACACACACACACATATATATATAGTATATATATGTATATATATATATATATATGTATATATATCTCATGCCTGGAGCCGAGAATATGATAAAACAGGAATGTCTGGGGCCGAGAATTTGAGTGCACAGGAAGAACAAACATATGCTAACTACTCCCTGATCATATCAGTGTCCTTGCATACCACACCCTACTACCCAACCCAACTATCTCTGCATTCCTGAAACCCCCCATCCAGAACGGCATCAATCTATATAATCCCAGCCTTTTACTTCAATAAATGAGACTGTTCTACCTGCCATGTAGTCTCCTTCCTCTCTCTCGCCTATTCTCTCCCTACAGGTCAGGTCCTCCTCGCCCCCACGAATTACTAAAGTCCTGCTGGCCAGGACAATCTCACAAAAGAATAATACATTGGCTAGGATGACTGAGAATGTAGAGCTTATGAAGGGTTTTCAGTCACATCTGACTTTTTGTGATCCCATTTGGGGTTTTCTTGACAAAGATATGGAGTTTGCCATTTCCTTCTCCAACTCCTTTTCCAGATGAGGACTTGGGGCAAACAGAATGTAGTGATTTGCACAAGACTCACAAAGCTAGGAAGTGTCTGAGCTGGATTTTACCTCGACTCTCTGACTCTTAAGTCTAACACTCTATCCTCTCTGCCATTTAGTTGCCCCATACGGAGATGAACAATATATGATACACACAGAGAGGCAAGTTGGAATGAGGAATGGAATATGAGGGTCTTTAAATACCAGAAAGAAGAATTTGTATTTTTTCTAAAAATAATAGGAAACCACAGTGCTTTTTTGCTCAGGGGAATCACTTAGTTGGAACTATATTTTTGGAATATCATCTTGGCAGCTGGACTGGAAAACAGAGACTTGGGTCAGGAACATTAATAAAGACTATTGCATTTGGAACTATGCCCAAAAGATTATAAAACTGTGCATGTCCTTTGATCTAGCAGTGTCTCTACTGGGTCTGTATGCCAAAAAAAATTATAAAAGAGGGAAAAGGACCCACATGTACAAAAATATTTGTAGCAGCCCTTTTTGTACTGGCAAGGAACTGAATGGATGCCCATCAGTTGGGGAATGGCTGAATTAGTTATGGTATATGAATGTTATGGATTATTGTCCTATAAGAAATGATGAGCAGGCTGATTTCAGAAAAGCCTGGAAAGATTTACATGAACTGATGTTGAGTGAAGTGAGCAAAAGCAGGAGAACATTGTATACAGTAATAAAAAAAATTATGGAATGACCAACTGTAATGGACTTAGCTGTTCTCAGCAATGCAATGATTCAAAGCAATTTTATTAGACTTGTGATGGAAAGAGCCATCCACATCCAGAGAGAACTATGAAGACTGAATGTGGATCAAAGCATAGTATTTTCACCTTTGTTTGTTTATTTTTTCTTTTTTGTAGTTTTTCCCCTTTTTTTCTGATTTTTCTTGCATAACAGGACAAATATGGAAATACGTTTAAAAGAATTGTACATGTTTAACTTATATCAGATTTCTTGCTACTTAAGGGAGGAAGGGAGAAAAATTTGAAGCTCAAAATCTTACCAAAAAAATGAATGTTGAAAACTATCTTTAAGTATATTTGGAAGAATAAAACACTATTATGGGGGAAAGCTATTGCAATAATCCAAGAGAAAGTTGACAAGTACTTAATAAAGTGTGAGCACAAAATCCACAAGACTTGACAACTGATTGATTATGGGATGGTAAGAGACTGAATGGTGACTGTGAGATTTCAGAACCTAGAAGGAGACCTCTAATAGAAATAGAAAAGATAGGAGGAAGGATGATTTGGGGGAACAGATAGCATATTGTGTTTTAGACAGGTCTGAGATGCCCATGGGACATTCAATGGGAAGTGTCCACTATTGACTGGGAATGTATGACTGGAGCTCAGAAAAGAGACAAGAGATGGAAAACATTTGTTTCTGGGAGTCATTTACATTTAGATGGTATTGAAACCCATGGGAGCTAATGAAATCACCAAATGAGAAGAGAGAAAAGAGAAAAAGTAGAAACTGCTGGCAACCTTTAATTTAGGATGCCCCCCCAAAAAAAAAACCTGTAACTTGAATAAAAAGCTAAATGGGCAGAAAGATCTAAGAGTCCTGAGCTAGAGGAAATTTCAGACTGCATTTTGGATAAGGATCTTTTGCAAGAATTAATGGTAGAAATTCAGGCATTAGTCAGGAGGCTGATTTCAGGATGTGGCAGACCTCCTTGGTCTCTATGTAAAGATCAAGCCTGTGTGTACCACAGGTTAAAGCCACAGACAACTTGGGTTGTTTCCAGCACAATTCTTATATATTTTTTTCTTTTCATTTTCTCCGTAGCATCTGGTTCAGTCCCTCCCTGCCCTTCTGCTCTGGGCTTGCTTATGCCCAGAGGTCAGCTTTCTGCCTTCTGTCTCCAATCTTCCTGTTTCTATTGCCATCTGCACTCTGCTGTGCTCTGCTCTGATTCTTTCAGAATCTTCTCTGTGGTGTTTTGGTCATTCAGGAAGAGTCAGTGAGGTCAGTCTCTGCTGGAACAGTTAAATCAGAGCCTCAGGCAAGCATATTATAGGGGCGTATTAGAGATAACCAAGATAGGAAGGAGAAATAAGCAAGAATCTGGGTCACAAGGAAGGGAAAAAATTCAATTCAAATAAAAAGGAGAAATATATATATGTGTGTGTTTGTGTATACAAATGTGTGTATGTATATATATATATATATACATACACACATACATAAAGAATAGTATGTTAACTGGTATCACTGAAATATAGGGTATATGAAGGAGAATGATGTAAAATATACTGAAGGGGAATTGTGTATACACATAGAGAGAATAATACTGGGAAGAGCTTAAAATGCAAGAAAGAGGAATTTGTATTTTATCCAAGAGGCAAAAGGAAGCCACTGGAATTTATGCATAGGGATGTCACATGATTGGAACTGTGCTTTAGGAATAACATCTTTAAAAAAAAAAAAAAGGAATATTATCTTAGCAGCTGTGTGGTAGCTGGATATACCCAAATACAAATATATATACATATATTTCCTCCTTTATTGATAAAGTAATAACATGCCTGCTTGTTATATGTATCTCTTTCTACCTATCTAGCCATCTATATGTCTAGCATATAATAAATACTAAATAAATGTCAACTATTATATGAACCTGGACAAGTCATTTTACCTCTCTGATCTTCCCTCTCTCCTTCCTTCCTTCCTCCATCCCTGCCTCCTTCCTTCCCTCCTTTCCTCTCTCCCTCCTTTCTTCCCTCCTCCATCCCAGCCTCCTTCATTCCTTCCCTTCCTTTCTTCTCCCTTCCTCTATCCTTGCCTCCCTCCCTCCTTCTTTCCCTCCCTTCTTTACTCCCTCCTTTCCTTCCTCCTTTTCTTCCTCCCTCTTTTCCTTCTTCTTTATCCCTTTCTCCTTCCCTCCTTTCCTCTCTGCTTCCCTCCCTTTCTCCCTCCCTCCCTTTCTTCCTTCCTTCTTTCCTCCTTCTCTCCTACCCTTCCTTTTTCCTTCCTTCCCTTTTTCCTCCCTTTTCTTTTTCCTTCCTTCCTTCTTTCTCCCTGTCTCCCTCCTTCCTTTCCTCCCTTCTTTTCTCCCTTTCATCTTTCATTTCTTCCTTCCTTCTTTCATTTCTTCCTTCCCCAGGGGCACATGGTTTCCTCCTTCCTCTTTCTATTATTAGAACATTTTGCATGGATCTTCCCTCTGTTTTTATTCTATTGTGCCTTTTATCAGACATATTCATGTTTTATATCCCTCATTAGATTTTTTTGGAAGCACCTTGAGGACAGGAACTTTATTGTTTTTCATTTTTATATCTCCAATGCTTTGTATATGCTTTTATACATAGTAGGTAATTAATACATATTTGTTGAGTTGAACTGATTTGAAATGAGATCCTAAATATAAATATCATTTAAAGAAATAATCTCTGACATTCCCTCTCATGAATACACTCAGTTGGGATTAAATTAGTTTTTTATTCCAAACAGTAAAGAATTAGTAACGAAAAAAAGGACCTGAACTCCAATTAATTTTGTCACTTATTGCTGGGTAACTCTAAATGAGTCATTACTTTTTAGGGATTTGGTAAATTTCTCAAAAACAAATGATGTTAGCAGACCAAGATCCAGGCACTTTCATAATTTTCCCCTCTTCCCTAGCCCATTTTAAAGTGACAATATTAGAGGAAAAGAGAAAGTAAGTTAAATGAGGATGTATGATGCATACATGTAACTCCTGCATTAGAGGTTCCCTTCTGACCTGAAAAATCCATTCACACTTTTGGGGACCTCTTACACAGGTGATTCGGAGTGACTTTAGAGCTTTAGTGTCTGCTACTTTCCTAATAACCAGTTTACCTATATTATAATTGTTCAGGTTAACAAAACTTTTAGAAAACAAGAAGTTGTTTTATTTATGTAGTGAGGTGGAATTGGTCTGTTGGAACTAGTCCAGGGAGCATGCTCAAGGTTGCCATTACTGATTCTAATATCTCTGGGAGCTGCTTCTTCAATTCTAAAGATCATGTTCTAAGTTCTTTTATTGATTGGGCAACTGGAGGAACTAATCACTCAGTGGGTGTCCAATGGGATGTTACTGCTTCTGAACCTTTTTCTTCCTTTATGGCTATAAAGCTTATTTGGATTTTTTTGAGTTGCTTCCTGGGATGAGGTATTCTCTTTCTCCCACATCCACTTCCATATGTATCCAAAACATCCAAGTAAATAAACTTAAACTTGGGTTCAGGATGCCTCTTTTCCTGTTCTTTCTGAGTATCTAACTCAGGAGGCACATATCCAAGCTTGGAGGTGATTCTGTGAGTTAGAGAAGTCTTGAGATCTTAGTTCCCATAAGGATTGGAGATGACTAGCAGGAAGGAAAACTTCTCCATTGGACATGTTTTCTACCAACAAGACGACTGGCTTGAACCTAGTCATTCTACTAGCAGTCATGTGTGAGGAGCTGCTTGGACAGTATAGAGCCAAGGTATAGCATACAACGCCAAATTAGTAATCCTGCAAACTGATTTATGTTCAAATGAGATTTAAATATCAGATTATTATTGTAACAGTAGTCATAAATTAATTTCTGAATTTTATTTTTAAAATCACTTTGTTAACATGCTCTATGAATCTTTTATATTTACAATCTCTTCTGAGTCTAAGAATAAATTACCAGTCCCATGTCTGATTTACACTGAACATCGAGTATCATTCTATTCTTCCTTTGGGGGGAAATCCTAGATGTAATCTATAATTTATAAGAAAATTTGTCCCTAATAATCTCAGAGTTGGGGTTTAATAAGCTGAAAGAAAAGAACTTGGCCAAGGAGATGGAGAGAGAAAATATCAACGTGGGCAGAATAAAACATTTGCAGACAAGGAAATGTCGACAGGGATGTGAGTGTAAGAGAAGCAAGGTTTTCAAGAAGCCGAAAGCCTAAGGGGACGGTATTGCAGATTAATCCAAAGGGGAGTCAAGTGAGTTAGAAAGCAGTCCGTGGGTAACCCAGTGGACTCATCCTGAAGCAAAATAAAACAACTTTAACTGCAGAGAGCTCTTAATAGCAACTGAGGGCAGAAGAGTTTCCTTGAGAGTCAAGGGAGAGGAATGGCCATTCGTTACCCAGCCTGAAGAACAGGACAAACCCAGAAAGCGGGATCCTGTCCCCACAAGGGTCGGTGCCAGAGGTTGTCTTGGGACCTCGCTTGCCTCTCGAGGAATACCAGCTGTGCCAGGTGGAACGCTCCACGGACACCATTCAGGGCGGAACAAACGGCAAAAGGCAGGAAGCCATTCAAGAAGAGCTAATGAACTGCTCCGTGCCCTCTGTAATTAGGCATTCAGTTTGAAAAGCAGACTGTGCCATTAAGCTTTGCGCTTAGCTGACGACTCACATTGCTCCACTTAGGATGGACCCCTTGGGAGGGCATGAAGGCAAATGAGAGACGGACCTCCGTCGGAGAATTAAATGCTAGGGAGTGGGAGTGTATGTGCGCACTTGGTGGAAGGTATAAATTAATAATGACATGGCTGAAGAACAAATGGATCCCTAATTGACTTCAATAAGCAAATACCGGTTATGGACAGCTGGATGAATTGGATGTGACAAACAAGTCAATAAGGTTAGGGCTTGTGGGTTAGCTGCTTGCTCTTCCTCCGAGTTATCTGAGCAAACAGCTTGTGAAAAGTAATAGAACTTGGTCGTGTTTTAGGTTAAGCGTGAGGGTAATCCAGACCATAACTAGGGCTGTTCCAAAGGGGCTTTTCCCCAGGTCACTGACATCTGTGAGGGAAGGCAAGCTTCGGCATCACCTCCCTGATATTATAGTACTCTTCGTGTATGAGATACAACAAAAACATTTTGGCATCTTGACACATAATCTTCTGGCTGCATGTTCTTTGTGGGAATCATCTTCAAGTCACTGCTTGTTGGGGTCTTGTTGGGAGGCAACTTTCTCATTGGATCCTTCTTTGTCTCCAGCCATAATCAATTTTTTTTAATTTTTTTAAATTTTTTTTGCTTTTTGCTGAGGCAATTGAGGTTAAGTGTCTGAGACCAGATTTGAATTCAGGTCCTCCTGACTTCAGGGCTGGTGCTCTATCCACTGTGCCACCTAGCTGCCCCCATGATCCCTTTTCTTGATGTGATCACACTCTCATTTGAGGTATCCTTCTCGTTGCTGTCCTCTCTCTCTCTCTCTCTCTCTCTCTCTCTCTCTCTCTCTCTCTCTCTCTCTC
>JAJPUD010000364.1:732742-745531 GCA_023553655.1 Myrmecobius fasciatus
CTCTCTCTCTCTCTCTCTCTCTCTCTCTCTCTCTCTCTCTCTCTCTCACACACACACACACACACACACACACACACACACACACACACACACAATCACTTTTTTCCAGCCTAGAATATTTTTAGTTTCAGTCCTGGATACGGTAGAAAGATCACTGACACTAAACTCTGGCACTAATCAGTGCAAGAAACAACCAGTCTGAAGTCAGGATGACTTGTGTCCCTGAGTCCAAATCTGGCCTCAGACACCTACTAGCCATAAGACCCTGGGCAAGGTACTTGACCCTGTTTCCCTCATTTCCTGGAAAACTATGCCAGTGTGTTTGGTGACAAGTCATTTTTTTTTTCCTCTCAGTTTCAATTTCTCTATCTGTAAAATAAAACAATCAAACCAGACCTTCCTATCTCACCAGATTGGAATAAGGATGGAAGGAAACAATATCAGTAAATGGTAAAACTCAATGTAAATGTGAACTATTAGTACTATTATTATTATCACTGTTCTTATAACAGAGAAAAAGAGTTATTGTTTTTATATAGAAGAGAAAATTGCCAGAATGTTAGAGCCAAAAGAAATTTTAGAATTCATCTAGTCTAAACTCTTCATTTCACAGATGAGTAAACTGAGGCCCACAGAGATGAGGGGGTATGCCCAAAGAACACAACTAGTAAGTGAATGATGGAGCTCTAACTTCAACTCAGTCTTTTCACTTCAAAACCAGTGAACTTTCTACAATTCCTGGCCCTTCTTAGTGTAAAAAAAAAAAAAATCTCATTAATATGGCTAGGCAGGATCTAAACACTCCACTGGGCCTCCAAATATCTCCCCATAACAGATATCTGATAGTGTAGGAGAAATTAGAGATTTAGTGCTTTGAGATCCTTTCCCTGAAGGAAGGATCCCTCTTTTAAAATCCCTCTTTCTCCAGGGAGAAAAAAAATCTTTAATTCACAGACATTCATCCAACAAATATAATAAGTGTTTAATCAAGTTTAAAATATTTTAAAATAACAAAAAATCTAATATGTTACCATATTAGGCTTGATGATGGAAAGATGAAATAAAATAACACTTCTCCCCTGCCACAAAGCTAATAGAGAGGCCTAAAACATGCACACAAATGACTATGACACCAGGAAAATGTGAAACTTTTAAGGGATATGTCCAAGCAAAGGATAGAGATACTTGAGAAATTTGTGAATTTTCTGATCTGCTTTGCTCCTAGAGTAGAATAATATTTGACTCAGTGATGACACAGGTGTTTACACTACTTTCTCTATAATAACTAGTTAAGTTTTATATCCTGGGATTGGTAGGATATTTATGTTTTATTTAAATACCTTCAGGGAAGAGAGGAACATTGTAAGAATGGGGAAAGTGTTTGAGGAGGAGGAAAATAGAGACCCAGGCTCTATTTTCAGGAGCGCCAGTACTTAGTATGTGATTTTGAGTGAGTTAATGTCACCATTATGGGCTTCAGTTTACTTATTTTTTTTTACTTTTTTAAAAAATTAAACTGAATATAAAATAAGGAAAAGAGAATAGAAAAAGAAAGCCAGAAAAGGAAAATTAAAAAAAAAAACATTGTCATATGACCAACAGAACATCAGAAAGGATTCACAATATATAACTATAAATTTCCACTTCAAGAAAGCATATATAATAATAGAAGAAATTATATTCATGAATGCTCATCTTTCATTTGCTTCCTTGTTGGTTATTCTTTTGTTCTCTGCTGTGCACTTTTTACTTTATTCTTATTTTCCCTTTTTATCCTCCCCACCTCCCCCAAGAAGGCAATAGTCAAGCACAGATATATTTACATATAGATATATATATGTGTGTATACATGTATATATATATATATGTATTCACACACATCCACACATCTACATATATGTATGTATATGCACACATATATACTCCTACATACATATATATCCACATATATTGAAGACACACATATATACATACACATCTAACCAAATGTAAACATGCATATAATAATAATAGCATTAATATAGTTGAAATAAAATGTAGATTTCTCTCTTGATTGAATCTTTAAGTTTGGCTTTAAGATCAATGAATACTAGTCCTACTTTTTTTTCCCAATAAATTCTGTTCTTGATCCTTGTAGCATTTGTGTCTATCTTCTTTTTCCTATCCCTGCTAATTCTACTTTAATTCTACTCCTTGTCTTGCTATTACTTAACCTCCCTCCACCTATGGATCCCTCCCTTATCTTCTTCCCCCATCCTTTCCTTCTCCTTTATCATATTCCCATTAATCTATACACCTTATCCTGTTAATCTAAGTACCCTTCTATACCCCCACCTTATCCTATGCAACCCCCCTGTTTATCCCTTTTCCATTAATCTACACTTCTTGTCCCAATCCCATACATTTACACATTCTTCTATACCCCACTTTAACCTATCCGTCCCCGCTTATTATTTTATAGATCTTGGAGAAGGCTATCTATACCCTTCATGGTGTATATGCAGCACTGCCTATTAACCCATTCCCAAAGTGAATAGGTTTTCACAACTACAACCTTCCCCTTACCCCAGTGCTTCTGTATCTATTCTTCCTCTGCACATTTGCATAACATAATTACTATTTTTACCTTTTCCTAGGCAGTTTTGTTTTTTTAGTCAGATCACACTCTTTTCCCAGTCTTTCTTTTGAGCTACCCAATTACTGGTGTTAATCTTAAACATATGGCATACATTTCCATGTAAAACAAACAAACAAACAAACAATTTGTAAGTTTTATTAAGACAAAGTCCTAAAAAGTTTCAAGTTCATTTAAGATCCAATTTTTTCATTCAATATTATGGATAATTTTGCTAAATGTGTTATTTTTGGCCATAGGCCTACTTCTTTTGATTGGTGGTATGTATTATTTTAGGACCTGCAGGTTTGTTTTTGTTTGTTTGTTTGTTTTTTTATTGTGGTCACTGATAAATCTTGTAAATAATTCTAACTGTGGTTCTAGCATATTTGAATTGATTTTTTTCTTGTTTCTTGAAAAATCTTCTCTTTGCTCTGAGAGTGTTAAAATTTGGCAATAATATTCCTATGTGTTTTCCACAAAGGGTTTCTTTGAAATGGTGATTGGTGAGATTTTTTTTTTTTAATTTCTACTTTCCCCTTATGTTCTTTCACTTCTTTTTTTTTTTTTTTTTTTTTTTTTTTTGGCCACAACTTTCAGGTAGTTCACTTATTCTCATATTTTCTCTTCTTGATCTATTCTACAGATCTGTTGTTCTTATAAGATGTTTCACATACTTACACCAAACTTTGACCAGAAAAATCAATAAAGGAGAAAGAGAGACACAGAGACAGAAGGAGAGATAAAGAGAGAGACAGAAGGAGGGGGGGCAAGGGAGAGAGGGAAAGAAGGAGGGAGGGAAGGAGTGAGAAAGGCAAAGGAAAGAGGGAGAGAGATGGAGGGAAGAAGGAACAGAGGAAGGAAGGAAAGAGAAAGAAAGGAGAAAGAGAGGGAGAGAAAAAGGGAGAGAGAGAGGGAGGGAAGGAAGATATATTTAGAGGGAAGTGTAAATTTAATTCAACAATCAGAGACTAGGCACAGATGATGACACCTCTCCAAATAATGTTGAGTTTTTTTAGTCAGGTTCACTTCTTTGTGACCTCCTTGGGGTTTTTCTTGGCAAAGTTGCTGGAATGGGTTGCCATTTCTTTCTCCAGCTCATTCTATAGATGAGGAACTGAGGCAAACAGAGTTAAGTGAATTGCCCAGGGTCACACAGCTTTTAAGTGTCTGAGAGCAGATTTGAACTCAGGAAGATGAGTCTCCCTGACCTCAGACCTCTCACTCTATCTACTATGCTACCCAAATATTGCCAGAAATTATTTTTAAAAGTACTAAAAATTCTACCCTGAGTTTGCAACCTTATATTTTCAGAAGTCCCAAGGAAATTTTACATATGGAAAAAAAATCCCCCAAACTGAAATCTTATCCTTAAAACAAGAAGGGAAAGAGAAAGAGGGAAATATGAGCTGGAAAGTGACTACAATAAATGATCTGTTGCTTCTCTTATTCTTTCTTCATTTACAGGGGAGAGGAACTTGTCACCCTGATTTTTAAATTGAAGACAAGTTACAATAGACATTTAGACAGTTTTCTTTATTCTATGTATCTTTAAAATATGTGGATAGAGTAAGATTTTTCTTAGTCAAATTGTTGTCCCATTGAATTCCCCATCTGGAGAATCTCTTTCTACCATAATGTAATAATGGGAAGAATTTTGGACACTGAGACAGAGGTCCTGGGTTTTGATCTTAGTTTGGGGTTATGGATTTAGAAATAGAAAAATCCTTAAAACCAATGTCAACCAGTCAACAAGCATTATTAGGTGCTCACTGTATGCAGCAGGCTCTGTGCTCAATATTGAGGATACTTTTTCTTGACCCTCAAGGAGCTTATATTCAAATGGGAAATAATATGTATCTTAGAAAATATTTAATCTCTAATCTTCCATGTGCATGAAATGAGGTTCTCAGAGAAAATGAATGATTTGCCTAACATCACAAAGCTAGGATGTAAAAAGAGGTTCTTTGACTCCAAACTCAATGCTCCTGTCACCACACTGCCATTAACAAATTTTGTAACCTTGGAATAGATCACAAACTCTCTAGATCTATAGCCCCCTAAACTCTCTTCCAGCTTTAAAAGTCTACTTTCCTTCTGCCATACCTTAGGGAGAAAAAAAAGCACAATCAACAATGATTGAGATGCCTGCCAGAGTAATTTTTTAAGAGTAATGTTATGGATCATTCCCTCTTTTGAAGAAGACTCCTCCAATTGATCTGTGACACTTTAGACATGACCCTGGACGGCAAGCCTGAAGCATCGAGAAGTCTGGCATTTCACTCCAAGCTTAAAATTCAGTAACAGGAATGTGGGAATGTAGAGTTATTCCTTTAATATTTCTTCTCTTAACAAGGAGAAACTACAACTGACTGCTGGATTAAATAAGCTTTTGCTGAGATAGCTTCTCTAGCCTATGTAGACTCTACAGAGATGCCATTTCTTTTCCCAGTTTCTGGCATCTTATCCCTTCACACTGATGTGTTTAACCATTGTGAATTCAGCTGGAAAACCAAATAGAACAGCAGCCTAAGCAGCTTTTCTGATAAGTGCCATATATTGTTCCATCCATAATATAAATCATTCTCACTTCTTGCCTTCTCAGGGCAAATCTTACCTGAGGCAAAATTGGGAAGTGAGTGAAGATTGTCTTGTCCTTTCCCCTTCACCTTTCCTTTTTAATGCCTTTTTTTCTTTTTAGTCATTCCCTTAATGCTTCAATACCTCCACTCTCTTGCTGTCTCTGTCTAGTTCCTAAATTGCCAACAATGTTTTTTGGCACTTTGATTCATTAAGCATCTGAATGTGTTAATAATCCATCAACAACCAACAAACATTAAACATCTACAGCATACAGAAGGCTGTGCTGAGGTGCTGGGGAAATATAAAAATTAGAGAAGTCATGGTCTTTACTCTTAATCAATATTAAACACCTACTATGTGGCAGGCATTGTACTGAATGCTTGGGATAAAAGAAGAGGCAAAATACAGTTCTTGCTTTCAAAGAGCTAATAGGGAAATTAGATACTTAAATTGATTATCATACAATTTTTTTGCTAGATACACTGGAAAAATACAAAGTATTATGTGAGGTCTGAGGGGAAACAATTGGGGAAGACTTCCTGGAGGGCTATTCCTTCTCCCATTGGTGAGTTCCTCCTAGGGTCTCCAATTTGTGGAAGAGCCCAAGACCACCCAATCCTCATTCCCTTCCCTGCTATGTTTCTAACTTTTTGAATTCCAACTCTATCCCCCAACAATGAATACACACACACACACACACACACTCATTTTCTAGCAGATTGTAAGCTCCTCGAAAGCAGAAACTCTTAACTTTGCTTATATTTCTATTTCCATGGTAGTGTCTACCATGTTATTGGTTAGTCATTCAGTCATGTCAGATTTTTCATATATAAGCATTTAATAAATGATTGTTGCCTTACCCTGCCTTTTCTTGAAAAATCCTGGTTAGTGAAGAACTATCTAGACTTGTTTGATTTGCCCCACCACCACCAAAAGCCAGTCTGATAACTTTTGCACGTTTAAAGGAAACTGCTAATAACAACATTTTCTTAGCATCCTATTCATGGTGACTGGGAATTATAGAATCTTGTAAATGCTTCATTAGTTTGAAAGAGTAAAAGTAGTAAAAGAAAAGTAAAAGAAATTTTTTAAAAAAATAAAAATAGAAAACAAAAAAGTAAAAATAGAAGAAAAATCACCAGAATGAGAGTGATGAAAACCAGGAGAGTAAGAAACAAATTGAATTTAGGTGCTATTGATATTGCTGAATGGACCACTGACATCAAGGTCCAGAATTGTGAGCTGTCCCAAACACATGAGTCTACCTCAACTATGTCCTTCCCTGCGACATTTCTGTAACATGAGCCTACTCTTCCCTAAAAATACAAGGAGCATTGGTTGAAGGGTGTGATCCAGATTTATGTGTGGGCTGTGATAAATTTATTATTTTTTCATTTGCCTTATGAGAATACTTGTGATATTGTATTTTATTGCTAAGAGCTAACATATCTTAATGAGATGGATTTGTTTAAATAAAATTTTTTGTGAACTTTGAGAGATATAGTTGTGTCCAGGGTGGGTATATTCTGTAATAGGATTATCCCTACCATCCTAAGAGTATTTGAGTGAATCCCTATAGTCCTGAAAACTTTTCTCATCACTCAGATGTTCTTGGACAAAAGCAAAATGTATGTGTGGATACACACCAAGGGCATATCATTTCAGGTATCATATATAAAATAGAAATTCATATGAAATACCAGTAAAAGTACTAATAATAATAGTAATCATTTTTATAGAAATGGGAAAATGCACTTACAGGAATTAATACCACTCATAATATGTGCTTCTAGAAAAAGTACAAATACTTCAGAATAAATTGTAATAGATTTAGAAAGTACTTTAACAAAAACTAGGACATTATTAATAAATCACAGGGCCCATCATTAAACAGTAGCCATAAAAAGATGAACACTTCCTTGTCAGTAAAGAGAGGAATTGATAAAACATTTTAGAAAACATGATAAACAAAATGGAATCAAAAGGCCTTTGTTAAATGATATACATAAGCATGAACTCAATATCTCAAAAAGTAGTCAACAAATGATTGAGTTATTTAGATTTGTTTGTGGAAATGGAAGGGTTTGTAATAATTCAGGACCAGGTCACTGCCACTAGAAATTATATATTTTATCTGAAGGACTCACTCCTAACAATCAATGTAGATCACACAAGCAGAGAACCATTACCAGAGGATGTGAGGAGCTGGAAAGTGGAATGGTCTAAATCCAGGGACTTTTTTTTTCTATAACTTTTTTTCAGTTTTGGTTCATTTGTGAAAGGAAGACTTTGATTTCGGGTTAAGTCACTATCCTAAGAAGGACATTGGCAAGAGAAAGGAGAGCAGAAGTTCAGGTGAAGAAGGTATCTTCTGATTTTGCACTGAAAATGGGCTGGAGTAGGAATCTGTGGAGGTGGTCTGGGTGCAATCCAATTGTGAATCAAGCAATGACTCAGAACAGCCTCTCTGTGGAACATGATGAACTCCTTCCACCCTTCATATCCACCTCCTCCATTTTTTTCTTTTCCCATAATTCTTAGAAAGATAGACTAACTTTTCTGTCTCTGAAAAGTTGACTAAGCCATAGAACTCTGGAAGAGTTTCTTTAATCACTATGGCTTTAATATCTATACTTTTTAAAAATCATAACTAACTGCTAAAATGTGTGTTCTTATACTGGAAGCAAGGGCAGAAGAGGAGAGTGAGGGGAAAATTAGGAAGAAATAATCTATAGCATTCAAAAATTATTATAAAATTCAATTTAGCACTATCACAGCAAGATTTTATGTTGGGGGCTCAGAGCTAGAAAACAGTTATTGTTTTTAATAATTTCCCAAGGTACAAATGGTACAATTAGCAAGGTTTCTCTGGGCAAATCAGTCAGCAGAAGTGATTAGCTTCACAGGTAAGCATCAAGACTGTTAGCCATCAATATCGTCGTGCCACAATAATAAATAAATCCATTCCCCATCAGTTAGATGCTGAGAAAGGAGGTTTTTTCAAAGTCACACCCCAAGAAGGGTAGCGAGTATGAATAACTGAGTCCTGCTTGCATACTCACCAGCTTTAAATCACTACCACTGCTACATACATATATACATACACACATGTGCAAAATCAGTTAAAACTCTGTAAAATCACTTTAACATCTAAAAATTTACAAATATGTAGCCAGACATGACCCAATGTCTAGAATTATGTATCAGATTCTATCAGTGACAATGAAATAATATCATAATATTAACTATAGAAAAGTTGAATATAAATAATATCATTATAGTAATTTAATCCAGAGTTGTTTCTATCAGAACTTCATCAAAAAAGATAGTTAGAAAGAGATACCAGCAAAAAAAATGACAATAATAATAAGGGGCTTTTTAAGGTTTGTGAATTCCTATATCCATACATATCATATATATTCTATTGTGTACTTTTTATAGAGTATATTTATATACATCTCTTATGAAGTAATATATGAATTTTGGGGACGGAGAAGATCACTAAAGTGCTTAGAGAAAAGAAAAGGCTTCGTGTGGAATCTTGGGGTACATACCCACTCTAAGAGGATTTGGATAGATTCTTCTTGATCTTTTAGCACCAACTGAAGTTTTGCTCTCCAAGAGAATGGTTATCTCTGGGGGAGCTCAGCTATATCAAAATTCACTAATGAAATGTAATACTGTAGATAGCTAGATGGATAGAGAGCACTGGGCCTGGAGTCAGAAAGAAAAGTTTAAAACCTCAGAAACTTCCTAGTTAGATGAGCTTGGACAAGTCACTTAACCACTGTTTGTCTTAATCCTCTTAAGAAGGAAAATGCAAACTCTCCAATATCTTAGCCAAGAAATTTCCATGGACAATATGGTACATGGGGTCATGAAGAGTCGGACGTGACTGAACAATAATAATCTAATACTGTAAGAAAAGATTGTCTATGTACCCGACGGCATATCACCATAAACATTCAATATCTAAATCAAAGAGACAGCACTGTGTGATCAAATTTATTTACACTTCTAGCCTGACCTTTTTTAACATGGAAGAAAATTGCATTAGAGGGCTGCATGGAGATTTATCATCCCTCCTTAGCAGAAGTGACATGTTTTGATGATTGCTTCCCAAGACCAGTACAGGCTTTGGCAGAAAAAAATACTTTCTCTTGCCCCAAAGGCATATTTCTTAAGCCAGCGCAAAAAAAAGGCAAGTCTGGTGGCCTGGAGGGGGAAGGGAAGGAAGAGTCAGCACCTTCTGCCTTTTGGAGTAGTTGAAAATGACAAGTTGATTTAAGTACCTGAAAGCCAAGGACTGGAAAGGAAAGTGCTAAACCCCTCCAAACCATAAAAGATGACTTCATCTATTAACTTTGACCTTGTTATTCAGCTCATGGTCGAAGCACTGGAGGTTTTCCCTATCAGACAAGGGATTCTCTAAAGGCTACTTTGAGAACCATCTGACCAAATGCCCTCAGGACAAACTGAAAGTGGCTTTTGTGGTTTATGTATACATAATTTTTTGTTTTTTTAATGTATTTTTTTTATCTTTATTTTCTTTATTGTATATCTCTGCTCCTATTCTTTCCATTTCTGTGGGAGTTCATCAAATGAAATAATTATAAATAAAAATTATATATATATATATTTAATAAATTATAAATATTTATAATTTACAGTGTCTGGCACATAGTAGGTGCTTAATCTACATGGCTGCACATTCACATTTTTCCTTCTGGTACTTAAAAGGGAATAATGCATACATGTATACATGTATGCATCCTTGCATATATAGACATGTGTGTATATGTATAAATAAATCTTGTGTATCTTGTGGGCTGGGAAAGCACTGGGAGCAGCAGTGATCAACTCCCAAATGAACTGTTAAGTCTGTTGAAATAAACAGTAGCCTAATTAAAGTTAAGGTCATTTCTCACTGAGAAACGCAGCTATCTAAACACCAGACAGCCTGAGTTATTCAAGTGGGGGTTATCTAGCTTCATTTCATTTAAAAAGGATGATTTAAATGATACATCAGTAGCAACTGACTGAGAAAAATAATAATAGCTAATATTTATATAATGCTTGCTATGTGCTAAGCACAATATTATCTCATTTAATGCTCATTTACAACAAGCCTGGCAGGTAAATGCTATTATTATGCCCATTTTATAAATGAAGAAACTAAAGCAAACAAAGTTTAAATTATTTATTTGTCCAGATTCACACAGAGAACATATTTGTGTTTCTCTGTTCTCTCACTTACATTTTACACATGATATCCTTACACAAAATTCCACATAAATCAGTAGCAATGTTTTTCTAAACATTCTTTTGACAATAAATTACCTTTTACGTGAATGGCCTACTCTTCTCTGTGATTTTGCAGTTTCACAGACTTTTTTAACTCCTCTTCAAAAAACCCTTAGATATTACATATGGTTCAAAATTCTCATTTTATAATTAAAGAAATTGACTTAGGGAGTAGCAAAAAAGACCTATCCAAGATTAAACAAAGCTAGAACTCAAATCCAAATCTCTGGATCCTCATTCCAAAGTTCTTTCTCCTTTTACACGTGGCCTCTTTTTTGTCTAGAAACAAGCTCTCCTGGCCAAATGTTTTTCCCACTAAGTCAAGTACTTCTAGTTTCTCCAAATGTCCCTTTGTCCTAATGGGTAGAGCCTGGAATAATGAAAAGACCCCAGGATTTGGAGATAAAAGATAACAGGAAACCTGGGTTCAGGTGCTGGCTCTTCCAGCTATTAACTGTGTATCTTTGAGCAAGATGTGTCCTCTCTCTATGTCTCAGTTAACTTTTCTATAAAATTGCACAGATGGATCATTAGATTGGCACTTATATGATGCCTTATGAAGTCTATAAAGTGGTTTAAATATATATCATGATAGGATCACAGGATTAAAGATGATATATATATATATATGTATATATATATATATATATGATCTTCGAGATCATAGAATGCAATTTTCTCATTTTGCAAAAAAGCATCATCTCAGTTAAATCACACACAACCAACCAAGGAAGCAATGGTCTCTGAGATTCCTTCTGGCTTTCAAGACAACTAACCAAGTCTTTCCATTACTGTGTCAAGAGAGGAAAATTTTCAGTTGTTACTAACTTTTCTTAACTAACATATATATGTTGTCAGGCAAACATTCTAAAAATAGTTCTTATGAAAATTATTCTGGTTTTAATCTTCCTCCATACCTTGTACAATATTTGATTCTGACCCTGGCAACATGAATAATGAATTATGATTACAGCACCTTACAAATAGTCAAAGGTCACATATATAAGAAATGAAAATTACAGAAGTACCCAATGCAAATGAGAGACATTGGTTATTTAGACCTGCATTCCATCTTATCTATATATTTCCCCATGAAGATGCAATCTAATTTTGAAAATAACACGGCTAAAAATAGTTTCTAAATTCCAACAGAAAGAAAACATGAAACAGCCTATGAAAAAAAATAATAAATTCAGTAGCTTCCCGCAAAAGTAGGCCTCTGGTCTTGCTCTGCAGTAAATTTTGTCTTGTGTTTTGGGTAACTATTTCCAGTGACCATCAGCTTGATTTTTTCTGCCCTGGGAACAAAGAGAGAAAGGATCAAATATGGATACAACACAGCTTTAAAAAGTTCATCAACTGACCCAATAAAGTGAGTTTTTTAAAAATAGATTTTTCATTGGCCCAATTCGTCCACGTTCATAAATTAAAGTCATAAATATTCTGTAATTATTTATTTGAATTCTTAATGTTCTAAAGAGGAGAAATCATGATGTGCCCCTCTATAAGATATTTATTATAAAGATACTTTTCATCAACTATACATTTATTTCTGTATTGAAGAAACAGATTGGAAAAATACTTCCATATTTCCATGGAATATGGAACTCCATAAATGAGTAGAAAAGGGCATAAGAGATACCATTAATCATGGAGTGATGGGGAGCCATGGTGGCGGAGATCAGACAGGAGTCTCTGTAACCTCCTCTAACCTCCCCTCAAACCAACAACATATGAAGCCTCTAGACTGATTCTGAAGCAAAACAATCCACAATATCTGGAGAACAACACGATTCTAGAAGAAGATACTCTGGAAGAACCTCAAAACAGGTCTGTTTTAATGGGGCAGGGGGTGACCTACTGAACCCAGACTGCAGTGCAGGGAGACCGGGGCAGGGAGCTGGAACAGGAGTCGGAACAGGAGTGGGAGCGTTGTGCTTTTCACACACCTGGGAGTCTTCTTCGAGCCTCTTGGAACAATTTGTCCTGATTGTGGGCAAGTGGTTTGGAGGGTCTGCCTTTTGAGGGGGATAGATTGTGAACCACTGAACCCCTGATAAGCATCGGAACTAGCTGCCATTACACAGCACCTTAAAGCAATCAATCAAACAACAGGACTGATAAGCATCAGAAATAATTCAATCAGCGGAGCTGCCCAGCCCCTAACATAATTCAATCAGCAGAACTGCCCAGTTCCTGAAATAACTCAATCAGCAGAACTGCCCCAGGGCAAATTAAAGCAGCTGTCCCACCTTTGCCCTAAACAGACCTCACACCTTTAAAAAAAA
>JAJPUD010000365.1:14412-75740 GCA_023553655.1 Myrmecobius fasciatus
TTGGAAGAGGAATGGCAATCAAATCTGATTGGTTAACATAAGAGGAGAGTTATATTAAATGAGGGGCTAAAAATGACACCAGCCAGAGAAACTGTCTCTATATTTAGACTGTCCCCAGCTTCGGTTATATAAACAAAAGGATCTATCTCCACCAAACTTGATTGAATGGAATTCACCTGAGATTAGGGGTTGGGTTGGGTAGAAGAGATAAGTTAGCTTTGCCTTCAGAAACTGAGGTTTTAAAAATAGGAAAAAAGGGGGGGTAACTTAATTCTCCTTAAATTATTAGTTATTAATAATCATTTTTCTTATTCCATTCCCACCTTTGCTTCTGTGGTTCCCAGTTTTCTCCCCTGCCCCCATACTAATCTGTCATGACACCACCTGGCTGCCCTAATAGCAGCCTTCAAGTTTCAGCTTGTAAATGTAATATTTTATATAGCATTTATAATTTGTTCCCCATATTGGACCTTTGTTTACTTCCCCGAATTATTTAGTCTTTGTTTCCAGTGCATCAGCCTCATCTGAGAGCTCTTTGAGTATTTATGTAGACATCCATTGTCCCCTTGTCCCTTTTAAATGCCTGGAACAGTTCTGGGAACCAAAGCCTCAATAAAAGCTTGGCTGGTTCATGAAAATCAGCATTCAGTGAGCAAACCTTTATCAGAAGTTGATGTTCAGAGACCTGAAAAACCTTATGCATCTGGTTCTGCAAAATTTTTTTCCCTTGAGAGCCAAATAGGGAAGTTTTAGCAAATAAGGTTATGATGATATTGAGTTAAAGAGGAAGGAATCAGGTTTGTTCTTTAATGAATATACTGTTAGAGGAATCAAACAGCTTCAGCTGATTCTCTTCACCCAGAAAGTGCTATTTCTAATTACTCTATGTGGGTAACTCCATAATAACGGCAATAGCAACACCTACTTCTCACAGACATTATCTTTTATCTATTTCATGCAGTCTGTGCTACAATATTTTATGTCAGTGAAATAAACCCCTTTGATAAAATGTTCTTAAGTTGGGGTCTGAGTTTGTTGGGTTTTTTAATATTCTGAAAACTAGATTTTAATTTAATTGATTTCCTTTGAAACTCTCTATTTTATTTTATACATTTAAAAACATTATCCCGAAAGAGGGTCCTTAGGCTTCAATAGATTGCCAAAGAAATCATGATCCCAAAATCCCTGCCTTAGCATGTAAAGCTCTTCATTTTACATCCCTTTTCTTCATTTTTACATGTACACCAGTCTTGTAGTATCTAACTACATTCCCATTCCCTCACTCAAATTCTGGATGGAGAAGCCCACCTACCTGACATCTATAATAGACAATAGCCAAAAGTACCAACTTGAACAGATCTATTGAAGATCCATCTCCTGGATAAGATTCTAATAGCTGTCAAGTCTCTTAGTCTTAACTTTCCAGTCTGTATGGAGGAGCAGACCCCCGTGTAGGTTTCTTACAGGTTGCCCTTCGGATATAAGCTTGAAGAATTTTTCTCTGGACAATTCCAGTCCCAGAAGGCAGTTGAATTCCCAATGGCCTCTGGAGGGCAGTATTTAATTATTTTCTATGGCACTATTCTCATGAAAAAATAAAACCTGGCTGAGCTAGAAAAAGAAATGAAAGTTTTCTCTTTATTACTGTTATTATTGTTGTTGTCACAGCCATTTTAAAATAATCTGTGGGTGTAGGGAAACAGTTAAGGAATGAACACCTTGGATAATTTCTAAATCCACTGCTTTTAATTTTCTCCAGTGTTGAATATTTTGTGCTTGCCACTAACAAGGAAAAAGAAAAACAGGTCTCTGTTTCTTCTTTTCTTTCTGCCTTACATATGTCCTTAATAAATAGTAGTAGTTATTGTTTAATCAACTAGTCTCTAACTCTTCAGAATTCCATTTGGGATTTCCTGGACAATAATACTGGAGGAATTTGCCATTTTTTTCTCCAGCTCTTTTTACAGAGGAGGAAACTGAAGGAAACAGGGTTAACTGACTTGCTCAGGATCACACAGCTAGTGTTTGAGGCTGAATTTGAATTCAGGAAGATGAATCTTCCTGCCTTCTGGCACAGTATTCTATGGAACCACCTAGCTGGCCATAAGCCAGGTACAGATTTAAAGTGTATAGGTGTGATGCTGTCACTGTCTCTCAAAAGTATTCCTTCTGTAGTCCCTTATCTCCTGCAGAATAAAGTGCTGTAATATAACACTTTCCTATCACAGTATATTCCAAATTAACTTTCCTATCTTATTCCTATTATTTCCTATCTTGTGCCCTGCTTGAAGCTCTAGGCAAATCTGATAACTTGTCCTTCTGATATATTCTAGGGCCTTGGCACTTGTTCTAAAACTAAAACTGTTGTTTTAAAACTAGAATTCTCCTATCTCTCCCTCCACACACACAACCTGACTCCTCCTTTCCTATCCCCTTTTCATTCAAATGCACTAAGGTCTTCCCCTCCTAGATGGATTTTTCTTTTACTAAGTTAAAAAAGACCATTCTTTGCCTCATTTCTTACCTAGTCTTAATCATAGAGCAGGCATTGCCTCAGACAAACTGAGACCTGTTGAAGACCTTATCTTGGAGTCTCCCACTGCATGTGGGGCCATTTTCAATCATCCTGATGTCTATCTGGCCATTGTACCCAGATGGCTCTGGAGGGAAAAGAGGCAGGTGACCTTATGCAGCCCTCCCTCATTTAAATTCAGTTTACTTGAGTGCATTGCCATCATCTCCCTGATGTCATGTCCTTTTCAAGAAGGACAAACTATCACCACTACAGCTTTTTTCTCTTCTCAGAGCTCTCCTGGTACTTTTAGCTCAAATGCACTTAAATTATACTGGTTTATATTGGTTTATTTGTATACACTATTATGACTTATTAAATCATATGCAAATTTACTTTTGATTTCTCTGCCCCCTTCCCCAGTGCTTCATGTATTGCATGTACTTAGTGAATATTTGTTGAACTGAATTGAAATGTGCTGAATGCTAAACTTCTATGGACCCAAGGTTCTTCAATTTTAAAATAAGAAGGGTAAAACAGATGAATTCTCTTTCTGCTAAGCTCTGAGGCTGTGACCTATGGATTGAGAATGTTTATTTGTATTGACCCAGTTCCCCATCCAGCCTATTCCTTTACAACAGTGTTTTTATGGGAAAATACATGCCAAACTGATTCATTCACTACTTGTATCTATACCAAAGCCTCTTAAACTGTGGGTCACAAGCCTATATGGGATCTCATAACTAAATGTGGGGATTGTGAAATTATGATTTATTATGAGTAAATGTTTGGTTTTTATACCTGTTTTACATATCTATATAACCAGGTCACATAAACATTTCTCAGGCAAAAAGGGGTCACAGGTGGAAAAAGTTTAAGAAGACCTGACCTATTCCACTTTCAGGAAGTGGAACTTCTACTCCATTAGCTGATGGATTTGGTTAGGTCAGTGTTACTGAAAATTAAGAGCTCTGAATGGTTAAATAAATTGTGGTCCCTGAATACAGGGTGTCTTGGTGCAGTTTTAAAGTGCCAAAGCTTAAAACTTCCCCGAGATCTTTGGGATACTCTGTAGAATGGAAAATTATAGAACTATATTAAATGATGAAGATGATGAATACAAAGCTTTATACATCTGCATGATCCTGCTAACTGTTCTCCAGCATTTCCAGAGAAAACTGGAGAGAGGCTTGTCTCTACCCTCCTCCACTAGAATCAGTGATTAGTATTATCTTGTATTATCAGTTTCTGGCCTCCCCAGTTTTACCACAAAGCTTTGGAGACTTAAAATTAAGATTTCCTCAAGATAAGTCTGAAGGCTCTGCTGCTGTAAGTGGTGGCTGGAGAGGGCCCTAGCATCTCTGCCTTGTTTGTTAATTCCATGTGAACAGGAAAAGTCATAACTTCTGAGTTCCCTTCTTTCTCTCTATACTCCTTTAATCCTTCCCCACGCCCTGGTTTGGGAGAGTGGCTGTGCTTACAATGTTGGAGCTTGCTAATTCATTACCATAGTTCTCTTGAAGACGACAGATTCCAGAGTACTGATCACATAGTAGGATGGATTGTTTCCTTCAGTGGCCATCCCTTATTTTAGTCTGGGGAACCAAAGGAGGAAAAAAAGAGGCATTTTCCCCTTAAGTTCCAAGTTTGTCTGCTAAAGGAAAATATAGTAAAGGAAAGAAAATTGATTTCAGGAGGTTATTGGTGATATTATAGAGTGAAAGTATAATAAGTCTGGTTTCATGCTAAGGCTGAAACAAAAGCATTATCATCTCAGGTGCTTAAGGAACCTGGTTTTACCCTGAAGGTTTCTTACTTTAGGAAAAAATAAACAAGGCTTGAATTAATAAACCTTAAGAATGTAGTCTTGGCTTATATCCTATAAGCAAAGACATAAATTAAATTCAACTAAACTAAAGAAGTAAAGAAAAAATCTCCCTCCCTGGTCTGGAAGTCACTTGCAAGTGTTTTCCAAACTTCAAAAAGGCTGCTCTAAACAGAACATCATTTTTAATAGTTTTTCTTTTAGAAATAGCTTTTATTTCATAGCCTTGTTGACCTAATTCCGAGGCCAGCACTCTATTATATCATGCTGCCTCCTCAAATATTGGGGATGTACAAAAAATAAGACAATCCCGTTTTAAAGGAATTTTCATTCCAATGGTTGGGGACCTCTGATCTAGATTAACAAGATATGGGAAAAAAAGAATTCACAATTTTTTTTAATTTGTTAAAGGTTTTTTCTTTTTAAAAACATTTGTATTGACATTTTTTCTTTCATTGATATTTTAGTTTCATTTCCAAATATAGTAGTCTCCTCTAGATAGAAGTTTCTAAGGGAGACCATGTGATACAGTGGATAGAGAGGTGACCTTGGACTCAGGCAGACCTCAATTTCCTTATCTGTAGAATGATAAGATGGGACTAGATAGTCTCTGAGAGTCCTTCCGGCTCCAAGTGTATGATCTTGTGATGTATTTTACTTTTGACCTCCCTGAAAGTCTGAAGAAAGTCTGAAGAAAATCAGATTTATTTGGAGCTGAAGAACTAATCCTAACCCCATTCTAGGGTTATAATTCTGATAATTCTACAGTTGGTTTGAAGTTGGGCCATAGGATTGATTCAGATTTAGTTTGTTTGGTGAAGTTTAGAACTGCCTGGATGCATTCATGTTTCTGGGGAAAGATTTCAGCCTCCTGGACTATAAAATGGCTTTGAAATTCTTTGGGTTGGGTAATTTACTTCTAAAGAATGTAATACTTATGTGTTACTCAAAACAGTGGTATCAAACTCAAATAGAAATCAGGACCACTAAACATGCATAAGGATCATTGTGGGCCTACATATTCACTTAGAAAGTTATATATTCACATTATCTGTGTTCTATTGTGGCAACCAGGTGGCACAGTGGAGAAGGCACTGGGCTAGTAATCAGGAAGACTTGTTTTCCCGAGTTGAAATCTGGCCTAAGACACTATGTGGTCCTAGGCAAGTCATTTAACTTTGTTTACCTCAATTTCCTCATCTGTCAAATGAACTGGAAAAGGAAATGGCAAATCACTTCAGTATCTTTGCCAAGAAAACCCCAAATGGAGTCACGAAGAGTTGGATATAACTGAAAAAAAATGACTGGACCACAACATGATTTTCCATTATATTTTTATTTTGTTAAATACTTTTCAATAACATCTGATTCTTGGAGGCACTCTAGTGATGCATTTGATATCACTGCTGTAGAACTTGATACTTGTTAATAATGAACATGAGTGAAAGTTGGTGGTAGAGAAGAATTTCAGTTCCAGTGAGGAAAAATGGAGTATGATTTCTCTAAAAGTATAATAAAAACTTTAGCAGAGAACAATTAGCATCCTTTGTTAGTCTTTTTTTTTTTCTTAATATCCTTTCCAAGGTTTTGCAATTCCTTTGATAATTTGAAAACACATTGTAGTCACTCCATCCGTTCTGTCTCCCAGTGGGAACTGAAGCATCCTTCATCCCTCTCCTTTTTTCAGATACTTGAGACTGGATATGGTTATTGTTGTCTGGGCTTGCTCTTTTCTCCAATAAAAATTATATCCTTCCTGTAGCAAAATGATTGGGCAGCAAGCAGGCTTCTGGATGGAGTCCAGCTAATGTCTAATTCAGTAACAATACTGCCTCTCACACATTTCTGCTATTATGGAAAGAACACTGAAACAGGAGTGAGGAGACCTGGATACTTAGTCCTGTGCTGTCACTGACTAATTTTGGTGACCGTGGGTCAGCCAATTTCTCTAGGTCTCTGTTTTCTCATGTGTAAAACGGAGTCCAACCTATTTTAAAAGGTTTCTGTGAATATCAAATGAGAATATGTATACTAAGGTGCTTTAAAAATGTATATATGAATGGAAGGCAGTAGACTAACAGAATATTAATATTCTTAGTTTAATATCATTGCTGTCACTAGTTTTGGGCTTTCTGGCTTTGTTGATCCAAAAGGTGTTTTTTTTTTCTTTGATTGACTTTTCCTAACAACAATTTCTTGATCTTGTTGGTTCCTGGTCAGTCTTTTCTATAACATGGCTCATTAGTTTATAATGAGGAGGAGTTCTAATATAAGGTCAGAAGATGAAGTCAGTCAAAGTGATAGATACAATTTAACAGTAATTACCTAGGAAGGGAAATGGGGTCAGAATTGCTAAATTTAATGGTGCAAAGAATGATCATGGGAAGGAAAGAAATGTGAACTGGATGGGAAAGGTTGAGTAGTGCAGGGAAGAGTGAAGTTAGCTGGAAAGAAAGTGATTAAATGTCTGGTTCCGTAGTTATCAGAACACTCAGAAGCAAAGCAGAAAAGGCTTCAATTCAACTCCTAGGGTCAGATGTTATCTTTGTCAAGGGCAATCCCTTTCACCACTAGCATCCATGGGAGGTCTTTGATGGGAATTTGAGCAAAGAAAAGAAATCATTCTCTTAGGAGGGAAGCATCAAATTGGGAGATCATATTTACATTTAAGGGTTCTGATAAAGGTCTCATCTCTAAGATATATAGAGAATTGTCTCACATTTATAAAAATTCAAGCCATTCTCCAATTGATAAATGGTCAAAGGATATGAACCAGACAATTTTCAGATGATGAAATTAAAACTATAATCATATGAAAAGGTGCTCCAAATCACTATTGATCAGAGAAATGCAAATTAAGACAACTTTGAGGTACCACTACACACCTGTCAGATTGGCTAAAATGACAGGAAAAGATAACGATGAATGTTGGAGGGAATGTGGAAAGACTGGGACACTGATGCATTGTTGGTGGAGCTGTGAACGGATCCAACCATTCTGGAGAGCAATTTGGAGCTATGCTCAAAAAGCTATCAAACTGTGCATACCCTTTGACCCAGCAGTGTTTCTATTGGGCTTATATCCCAAAGAAATCATAAGAGAAGGAAAGGGCCCCACATGTGCAAGAATGTTTGTGGCAGCTCTTTTTGTGGTGGCTAGAAACTGGAAATTGAGTAGATGCCCATCAATTGGAGAGTGGCTGAATAAATTATGGTATATGAATGTCATGGAATATTATTGCGCGGTAAGAAATGACCAGCAGGACGATTTCAGAGAGGCCTGGAGAGACTTGCATGAACTGATGCTGAGTGAGATGAGCAGAACCAGGAGATCGTTGTACATGGCAACAACAGTACTATATAAGGATCAGTTCTAATGGACATGACTCTCTTCAACAATGAAATGCTTCAAACCAATTACAATTGTTCAGTGAAGAAGGCCATATACACCCAGAGAGAAGGATGTGAAATGTGGACCACAACATAACATTTTCATGTTCTCTATTGATGTTTGCTTGCATTGGGTTTCCTTTATCGGATTATTCTTTCTTGTAGATACAATTTCTCCTGAACAAAAAAATGATGTGTGGCAATAACTATACATATATTCGATTTAAGTATTCTAACATAATTATCATGTAGTGGATATCCTGCTATCTAGGAGAGGGGTGGGGAGTAGGGGGGAAAAATTTGTAACAGAAAGCTTTGTAAGGGTTAATGTTTAGGAATTACACATACATATGTTTTGCAAATAAAAAGTATTAATAATAAAAAAAAGAAAAGAAATCATTCTCAACTCTTATGAATCTAATTCAGTTCAGATCTGGGTTATTTGTTCTTAATATAAAAATAAACTAAATTAATAAAATGAAATAAATTAAATTTCCTGCAGGGGGAGGGGGAGATGGGACTCTAGATTTATTAGTTTGACATTCAAAGCTTTGTCCAATCTCCTGCTTGTACAGCCTTATATTGCCTCCCCTATTAAGAGTTGTACAAGTTAAAAACCAATGAAAAGAACACCAACTTCGAAGGCAAAGTACCTGAATTCAAATCCCATTGTGATATATCTGCCTGCCTACCTTAGACAGACCATTTAACCTCTCCAGATTCCAGTTTTTTCATCTGTAAAATGGGAGGCTTATAACCAATAGCTTCTGAGGTTCTTTCCCACTGTAGATCTAGGATCCTATAATTAGGAGAGGACAACAGATATTATTATACTCATTTTAGAGATGAGCAGATTGAAGCCTAAGAAGGTTGTAGACCTGTTTCTACTGCAAAACCCATGTGGACAAGGACCATATGTTCTTCTTTATATCCTCTTGGGCACCTAGCATGATATCTTGTATAGAATTAACATTCAATAAATATTTATTGGTTTAGTTCATGCTGAAGGACCTCAGTGGGTGTCTCCTCAAAGTCTCCCTTCTAGATTGGTGATTCTCTTGCTGTGTCTCTGGTTTGGGGCTTTCCTATCTTCCCAGCTGCTCAGTAGGCCAAAGGAAGGCCCTATGGCTGAAATTTGTCAGTGTCTTAGAGATTTTACAGGCCTGAGTTGAATCACAAGAGAAATCATATGTTAAGTGGTTCGAAAAATTGGACTTAGTGGGATCTGAAGGGAATAGAATCCAAGTCTCCATCTCCTTCTAACTCAGCCTTTTTTTGGAGGAATGAGTGGGAAAGCAGAAGTTGGGGAGGGGAGCGATGGGTAGGCAGGTTGCAACTTCAGAAAGCAATAACCTGTTTCAGCTTGGGACTTAGGAGTCTCATAAATGGAATTTCAGCAATTTTTAAAGAGTCCTGTGAGAGGGGCCCTTTGGAATTGCTCACAGAAGTTTCTTTGTATTTTTTGACAAAATGCCACATCGAGTTCCAGTTCCACCGTTGTTTGGAGCAAAATGCCCTAGTGGTTTGAAAGGGCCCTCTTTTTGCTTTTTTTCTTAGGAATCAGCATTGCTGAAAATTTCCACAGTTTCTGGGAAAAATATCTCTCTTCTCTTCTTTTTATTTAAATCTGATCTGTGCTCTCTTCTCCTTTCCTCAAAGCCAAAACACCTGGAGGTTGTTTTTAAAACACAAAAATGAGATACCAATATGTTAATCCTTTGGGGGAAAGTTAGATTTATTTGTTTTCTCTCCTCTCCCAAATGTGACAACCTATGTGAGCCAGAAGAGCTAACAAAAAAAAATTATTATCAATAGAATAGTATCTTGTGATTAAGAAGGACAAATAATCAGTATTACAGAATTTTAGACCACCCAGTGATCATCTACTCCAGGGCTGCTTAAGCTTTTTCTATTCACACCCCCTTTTCACCAGACAAATTTTTATGTGACCCTGGGAATATACATATATTGAATAGGTATACAAATAAAAAATTTACTCATTATAAATCATAGTTTCATGTTCAGTTGCAAGAGCCCAAATGAGTTGAGACCCACAGTTTAAGAAGCTTTGATCCAGTCTGATCCAGGCATGAAAAAGAATCCCCGCTATATCATACCCAAGCAATGATCATTCCTCCTCTATTTGAAGACCTTTGTGGAGGGGAACCATCTACTTCCAGAGGCAGCCTACTCTATTTTTAGATTTTAGGAAGTTGTCTTACCCCCCTGAATTCAAGCCTGAATTTGCTTCTATCCAACTTCAACCCATTGTTCCTTTTTCTGCTGAATAGAAAAAATCTAACCCCATTCTATGTGACAGTCCTTCAAAGACAGCCTTTTTATATAAACCTCCCACCCTCATCCCCAAAGTCTTTTTCTTCTCCAGGCTAACCATCCCACTTTCCTCAACTGATTCTCAAATGATGTGAACTCAGAGTCCTTCACTATTGTGATCCCTCTTTTACAGATGCCCTACATACCATTTATTCTTCCTAAACTGTCCATCTACAGCAGAATCAGAGCCACCATCACCTCCTTATTTCTAAAGGATTATGTGTATGGCCCTCTTAAGGTAGCCTAAAATTCCATTCTCTTTCTAGCTACCATAAATAAGAGGGATTTGCAGAAATAAGCGGCTGCTGCTGCTCATTCCTTATGATAGCTACTTAGGTTTATCTTGGTTCATGTTTGAAAAATTCTTTATAATTTGCAAGTGCTTTCCTCAGGAGTAGAAGTCCTTAGCTTGTTGTTTGTATGCCATGAGTTCCTTGGACAGTCTGAAGCCTATGAACTCCTTTTTGGGAAAAAAAAATGCTCAAAACAAAAGGAAATGCCTAATTTCAATTTAAGGCTGTGAAAATAAAGATGCAAAATTTTCCCCATCCAAGTCCACAGACCCTCTGAAATCTCACTGTGAACCCTAAAAATTCCTGAAGTAGATCAAGTCTCTCACTTTTGTTCCATTCACTCTTTCCTCACTGCAGAGCTTCATTATTCCTGGTTTAAATTATTAATTTACCACCACCTCCTCTCCTAACCCCCATAGGGAATGCCAAAGTTCCCTATAACAGGGGTATGCCCCATCTAAAACCTGTGAGTTCTTACATATCCCTTGAAGCCCAAACCAATTCTTTCGTGGAGGTTTCTTGTGCTTTGCCAGTTGCTAATGATCTCTTCTTCCCCTAGACTTTACCTAATACTTTGTATTTCCCTTAAGTAAATGTTATATGTTTATGCATACAATACGTATATGCATGTAAATACAGAAATATAAATGTATGTGTATGTATATATGTATGTGTGTGTACACATACACACACATACATATATACATTATTTCTCTCACTAAATTTTAAGTGCAATGAAACCAAGGACTGTTCTTAACTCTACTGTTTTTTTGTTGTACATTCATTTCAGGTATATCCATGGGATGATCCCATTTGAAGTTTTTCTTAGCAAAGATATTGAAGTGGTTTAATACTTCCTCCTCCAGCTTATTGGCAAGTAGGGCCAAGTGACTTCCCCAGGGCCAATCAGTTATAAGTGTCTGAGGCCAGATGAGTCTTCCGAACTCCAGGTCCAGTGCTATATTCACTTCCCCACTTCCCTAGCTGCCTCTTAACTTTGCACTACCCTCCTTCAATTAAATTCAACTTATTTTCATGTCATGGCATCACCTCCCCATGTTATTGTGCTCTTCTAGAACAAAGGACAAATAACAGTCCCTTAGCTAACTTTTGTATCTCCCCAACCTGAAGTTCTACATACAGTAGGTACTTAAAAATTTCCATAGGAAAGTTGAGAGGCATTTAACAGATATTATAAGGTAGTTATTACAAATATTCTTATCTTCATTTTGAAAATGAAGAAAGAAAGAAAGAAAATGTGATTTGGCAATTACAGCTAGTGAATGGCAGAGTACTAGAATCCAGGTTTCCTATTTCCAAATTCAGTACTTTTTTACTAGTTCATTCTGCCTCTCTCATAAAATTGATTTCCATTTTGCATAAATAATCATGGAGGAAAAAGATAATTGTTTATTTGAGGTTCTTGCAGATTATTTTTTTTTGTGCTGTGCAAAAGTCCACCAAGGTCTGCCTCTGATTCCTTCTGGTCGTACAGTGGTGACCCTAACGCCCCGAAGAAGTGAGCCCAAATCCTGGAGGATCCTACTGGGCCTGGAAGATTTCAGATGTGGCCCCAATGCTGGGCTGCACTATATTTCTATTGTAAAAGCACCAACCTAGCTAAGTTGGCAAAAGTTTATCACTAGGGTGATAGCAAAGGTATGAATTTTTTGTCCAATCATTCTTTAAGACCATTTATGTACTTAGAAAAAGCTTGAGGGCTGCATCCATAACGGGGAGACTGGGGCAGATTCTGGAAATGAAGAAGTGCTTTATAATTAAAACAACAGTAAGAACCACAACCTAACAACTATGTCCCCTTCTGATGGGAATAGTACAAAGTAGATCAAGGAGAATAGGGAATTGTGTGCATACAATAGTCACAAGTCTGTTAACATTTGTAATCATAAGGATTAGGAAAAACTTGTTGTTTGCTGCTGATATTTTGATTGTATGCTGCTTTCACACTTTTACTGTGTGTGTATATGTGTGTTTTAAAGGCATCTTTGGATTTCATAGGATCATATAATTTAGAACTAGAATTAGATTTAGGTGATAGATTTAGAGTGGCTTACCCATGGCTACACAACTACAAATTGTCAAAGGGAGGATTGGAATCTAGGTTTTCCTGAGACCAAGTCCAGTATGCTATTTTACACTCTCCCCACGCCCCACAATATTAACATGGTTATAAGATGCTACAGGTTTAAGGTTTTGTGAACTCTAGCCTTAATTCCATCCTTTGCCCAATCCTTTCAGCTGGGGATCTCTGCTTGGAACCAGTATAAAAGCCTTCAAACATCTGATGGGTTGAGAAGTCCTTTGGTTCCATGGGATAGCAAAACTTCAAGCCAAAAAATGAAATTTTTCTTTATAAATACTGGACTTCAGTCTGTCATGAAAAATGTCTAAGGTATGCTTCCATAGCCTTGAGGAAACAGAATGATATAAGATGCCCTCTTCATCTTAGAGCAATCTTTTCAAGATCAGTTACACAATGGAAAACATTTAACTGTGTTTGTTAAAGTCCTCTGGCCAAAAGATTTCTTTCTCTCTCTTCTGCCTTTTGTTCTTTCTGGGATATGCTTCAAGAATAGCCTTGAAGAATGTTTTTTTGTTTTGTTTTTCTAGCTAGCCCAAGAGTTGCAGTTTTATTTTTGGATATTTTAGACCCATGCTTAATATGAGGGTTTCAAGTCAAGTGCATGCAAGCTGCCAGCTATTTCCTGTCAAGAACCCTTGGTTACAAAACGAGTTCCTAATATTCAAAATCACACTTGAAACCCAAATACTGGCAGCACCTGCTTTCAGCTCAAATGCCACAGAAACAGAGGGCTGCCTATCCATGCTTAGGACATTTTTCTCCAGGGATAAAATACTATCTCTTTAGAAAAAGCTTTAAATATTTAATAATACAGAAATGGTGACTACTTGAAGTTAATATCAATGATGTGAAGTAGGCAGAACAACTGTTCTTTTTCCCATTTCCCAAGTGAGGAAACCAAGTGGAAGAGTAGTGAAGGGACTTGTCCACATCAGCCTGTTAGTGTTCTACCTAAGACTCACCCTCAAGACTTCTCTGTCTAAGATTATTACATCATGCTGTCATCCTAGAGTATATAATATTGGAAAAGAATCACTTTTTATGTGCTTGATATTGAAAGATGAAACAGATGCTTTAACTGAACTGAAAGGAAAAGACTTGTCATAAAAATATTCATGAAAAATGAGCAAAAGGTAACATTACAATCTTGCAGACCGATAAGTCTGCTTGGGAGTGACAGGTGTTGGAGAGGCAATGTCTGGTATGCACATGTGCATCTGATTTATTTATATCAATTGTTTATATCAAACCCAGCCAAAGTCTGTGAAGCTAGAATAGGTTACAAAGAATCCTGGCATGGGGAGATGGTTGGGTGACCCCACTGCTTTATTATAACTTGAGGAATTTTTTTATATGAAATGATCTATAGCCTTTGGGATTCACATTGTATATAGGTGTATAACTTGCAGACATAACCAGATTTGTCTAGTTTAAAAAGTTAGCCTGATTTTTTTCATCTTCCTTTCATTCTGCTTATGTGTCTCAAACATCTCCTTCATAAGGATATAAGTCCCTCTCTGAATGATTCTCCAGGTAGTATCCTCAGGCTGAGGTCAGTAATGTTTTCTTTCTTATTCTTCCATGTCTTGTGCTTGGAGAATGGCATTCTTCAAAGCAAGGCCACCTCCCAGAGGAAAAGAGTACTAATCTCCTCAGTTGTTCCTGCCCTCTCTCCAGAAATTACTTTGTATTTCCCAATTACATGGCAAAAATTTTTAAGCATTCATTTTCATTCTAAATTCTCTCACACCTACCTTTTGAGAAGGCAAGCAATATGATGTCAATGATACATGTGAAGTCATGAAAAATATATTTCCATGTTACTCTGGCTTTTTTCTCAATGGAATGTTCCTTACTTGAGGGGAGGGTCTTTTTTGAGGGATGGGGATGAAGGCAATTGGAGTAAAATGATTTGTTCAGGGTCACACAGCTAGTGTCTGAGGTCACATTTAAATTCAATTTCTCCTGACTCTAGGTACAATACTCTATCCACTATGCTACCTAGGTACCCCAAAGGGAAGGCCTTTAAAAATTTTTGTGTTTGTAATCCCAGCACAGTATTTGACACATAGTAGGCACTTAGTAAATGCTTGTTAAATAAATAGACTATTTAAAAAACAACTGGCATTTCCTTCGCTTCCATCCTCTACTGGACTTCAAACATTCAGTAATTTGGAATTTTTTTAAAAATTACATATTTCCTTGGGACTGATTTAATGCAACTCTACAAGTACCTGAGAACATTTCTGTTGTTGGATTCAATTGGATAAATTTTTAAAATTCAAATTACATAGTACTATTTAAGTAAGTGCAAAGTATTTGGGTCAGGAAACCCAAAGTAGTCCAAATCCAGCCTTTGTCAATATACAAAAGGTTTAAGTAAATTCTTAATTTGCACCTTAAAAAAAGCCAGTCTGTTTACTGAGAATAACAGTCTTGTTGAGTTGACTACATCAAAAGTAGATGCCTCTTCCCCCAGGGGGAGCTAGTGAAAGCCGAAGATGGATGAGCAGCAAGAAGAAGGGCTGACAAATCTGTCTTCTAAGTAGGACTCTGCCTGGGGAGAAGTGCCAGGGACTTTGTAAGGGAATTCCCATGGACAGCGATGGAGTGTGGGACCTGTTCAATCCCATTGAACGATGATAATGGAAGTCACTGGAGAATTGGAGACAATGCCGATTTTTTTAAACTCCTGAACAAAAAAAACATATGTATCCAGCCCAGATGAAGTGCATGTGTATATGTGGTCAAGCAAGTTTGTGTGTGGGTACGCACACATTCACACAGTCGACCAGCTAGACTAGAACAAAGCAGATGGTAGGGCATCTTCTCAGTAGCCTATAGGATACTGTGTAGCCATTGGCAGCAGAGCACAACCAGAACCAACGGGAGCTGATATAAATAAAAGCATACTTGAACAAGGAGGGAAGCTCTGGCTAATATGGAAAGGACATTGAAGGGGGAGAAGCAAGTGGTGCAAATCACTTCAATATGGAGCTGGATCTATTTGAAATGAGGCAATTGGAGGCTAAAGACTTGTCATTTTAAAAATTCATGTATAAGAAGCAACATTTGCATTATAGGATACAGGGGCCCACAAGATTTTCCCCCATCAGGTCCCTTCTCTATCATTGCCAAAAAGGGCCTTGCAAAGTTGTTCCCTGAGTGAATCAATGGAGTGGCAGAGGCTGTCCACTTATTCACTGGGCTTGTTAAAAATAAGCCTTGCTCCATTTGGAAAGGCAAAAGGGAGATGCTGTTCAGCACTCAGTCACTGACTGTCCAGCTGGGGGTTGCTGAATGAGTGATACTGAATAGGAGTGGACAGACTGAGCAAGAGTGGGAAAGGGAGCTGGACATGGTGCTTATGCTAAGCCAACTGCAGGTTTGTACCAAGTCTATCAGCAGTATGCCAAGCCCTGGGGAGTGGGTGACCAGAATGCTGCCTAAGGTGGGGCAAACTAGCTCAAGCTGCACATGAAAAACTTCCATGTGATCAGCAGTGGGATCAAGCCATGAGGAGCCATTCTGTTTCTAGCATGGATGGAATAGGGAGACAATCTTTTAGAGAGAGGGGGGAAGGAGAGAGAGAGAGAGGGAAAGGAAGAGAGAAAGGGAAGGAAGGAGGGAGGGAGAAAGGGAGAGAGAAAGAGAGAGACAGATGGGGTGGGAGAGAAAAGGGGAGAAGGGGGGAGGGAGAGGGAGAGAGAGAGAGCGGGAGCCCATGCAATCTTTCAACTCTAATGGGCCACTAGTAGTTCTTATGGTGATGGGGCAAAGGTAGCAAGCAATACACATGGCAGGGAAAACTACAGTTCTCTGGTTCTCATCATCTTTGTCACATGTGCCAATGGTTCTTTAGTTGGAATTTGCGCTGAACAGATGTTTAAAGAAATTTCTTTTTATTATTATGAACTTGATAGACTTCCACACATATTTACACACACACACACACACACTAAAAAGAGGACTGCATATGAAGTTATGACTCTCCATTATATACAGCCTGTATGTAGTTCCAGGTTCCAAGTTATCCCTGCTTGTCTGCATCACATTCTGAATCTCCTTTCCCTTTTGTTAATTTTTAAGTGATTTATTAGTGGGGTTTTTGTTTCTTTCTTTTTAAAATGCATCACTATCTCCCCATTTCATTCCCTTACTTTCACACTCCCCTCACCCCTCATCACACAGGACTAATACATGGGATGTTCAGGAAGTACTAGCAGGGCCTATAGAGAGAGACCTTTTCAGAGCTGTTCATCCACTTTTGATGTTCATCTGTCCCCCAACTCTCACCTGTGGCTCCAAGAAGTTATAGCATGGGCAGTGGCCACATCCTGGTAATACTGTCTCAGCAAATGGGCTAAACCAGGTTGAGAGTAACTGATGAACCTCAAACTCACTGGTGAGTTAGGAGATGTTTAACTCAAGAATGGCACGACTTCTGCTGGAATGGGCAGATAAGAACAATTTGTTCCAATGGCCACAAAGATGGTAGAAGCAGCCACTGTGGCTCTTCATCAGACGCTGAGGACTACAAAGTCTTCTATTATATTCTGAGTCATTGCCAGTTATTCTGACATGTCTTACCACTGGATTTTGATGATTCTAAAGAGAAAGCTAGGCTCTACAAATCCAGCTCACTTAAATCAGATTCACATGCAAGTCAAGACATCATCCCATTGTTCCTCTTTGAAAAAAAAGGAGGAACAACAACAATCAAATCTACCCTCTTTCTCCTAATTTGAGTTAGTCTTAGATTTTTCCCAAAAGAGCAACAAAGTCATAATTTGAGAACCTCTGTGTGTGTGTATGTGTGTGTTTGTGTGTGTGTGGTGTGCACACGAGCAACCATAGTGGTGATGGTAAAGATGCCAAGTTCAAGCAATATCTCCCAGCTTCCTGGAAGTCTCTGGCTGGGTTGGCTTTCTGATTACCCAGGAGATCATTATCTCTTAAACACAATTATTTTCCAGAATTATTGGACCACTTCAAGGCTCTACCAAGAGTCTGTTATTGAGTCTGTCTTTCCACAATGCCTCCAGCATTGGTTTTTTCCCCTTTCTTTTATCACCTTTGATAATTTGCTAGGTAGGAGGTGAAATTGTTTTATATAGAGACAATGGCAAGAGTGTGAGTTATCAAATGAAAATGTCCTTCCACATGTGTAAGATTAATTTTTTTTTATTTTAAGCTTTTTATTTGTATAACATATGTATGGGTAGTTCCCCAACCTTGATCTTTACAAAGCTTTCCAATACAAATTTTACCCCCAGCCCCCTCCCCTCCCCTAGATGGCAGGAAGTCCACTACATGTTAATAATGTTGAAATGCTTGAGAAGTTATGCAAGAAAAATCCTATCTACAAGAAAAAAAAAAAGAATCAGAGAAAGGCAACACAATGCAAGCAAATGTCAATAGAGATCATGAAAATGTTACGTTGTGGTCCATATTTCATGTCCCTCTTTCTGGGTGTATATGGTTTTCTTCAGTGAACTACTGGAACTTGTTTGATACAAATCTTTATTGCAGAGAGCCATGTCCATTAGAATTGATCATCATGTAATACTGTTGTTGCTGTGCATGATGATCTCCTGGTTCTGCTCGTTTCACTCAGCATCAGTTCATGTAAGTCCCTCCAGGCCTCTCTGAAATCGTCCTGCTGGTCGTTTCTTATGTGTAAGATTAATTAAGAGAAGACTCAGAAATGAAAGGAAGACCCTTAGAAACAATGACCTGCAAAAAGGTCCATGGACCCAGTGAAGAATATGAAGGAGAGTAAAATAAGAGAAAGGGACAAAAATAGAGTTGTTTGGATGGTCTTAAAACCTATATTAAACTTTTGTGTTTGAGCTAGAGGGAAATGAAGATTCCAAATGGGAAAGTAGTCAATTGTGTTTGACCACATGTTCGTTTTAATTGAGGCCCTCTCTCTATAGATTTATGAACATTCTGGTGACTGAGAATACAAGAAAAAAGAGTCATTTCTGCATCTAATTCTAAAGAGGGATAAGATCACCTCCTTCCCAACTTCCCTTCATTTTTGGCTGAGTCCCATCAGGCGAATGCCTCTAGTTAGCTTAATGAAGGACAGTGACTCTCTATATTTGGAGCCTTCTTCTTTTGCACTCCCACAGAGATGACCAGTTCAGTTGTGAGCTTTCTAATTCACCCCATATTTTGACAAGAAGGTAGAAATAGAAGCAGATGTTACAGTCAGGCTATTCTGATTAATGGGAGATAGAAGGAATCGCCCCCTTTTTTCCTTTGGATCTTCTGGTTTGTGTTAATGTGATTTATGCCATATTCAGGAATGCACGGACTTGTCCTTGGGGTTTGCAGTTTTTGCAACTGACATTATTGGACCTGATAAATAATGAAATAGATGGCCTGAAATACTTTGTACTTCCAAAGATAAGTTTCTTATTGAGCATTCCTCACTCTGTCAGCTCTTAGTAGAGTTGATTCTCATCAGGTGAACCTCAGGTGAGCTAAGTGGAGATAGGGAATAGGTAGAAAACCACTGTATTCTTCTGAGTGGGATGAATCAATTCCAAAATTGCAAAAATCATTTAATAAATGTTTTCTGGCCTGTTCATTATCATAATCACTTGGGACCCACATTTCTTCTACAACCTAGCAGCAGTGTGCCCACTCAACATATACTTGTTACTTGATAGCAGATTATTTCCAGATTTTCTGAGAGGCAGTTTGTAAGAATGGAGGACTTGGAGTTTTGAGATTTGTTAGAATCCGATCTCAGATACCTAATAGATGTGTAATTATGGGCAAGTCACTTAAGCTTTGTGAACCTTAATCCTCTCATCTGTAAAATGGGACTAATAATATTTGAGCTATGTACCTCATAGGGTTGTTGTAAAGAAAGTGCTTTGTAAGCCTTAAGGTACTTTTATTATTCAGTCATGTCTAGCTCTTTGTGACCCCATGGACCATAGCATGCTAGTACTTTCCATGGAATTTTCTTGGCAAAAATACTGGAGGGACTTGATATTTCCTTCTCCCATGGAAGGGAAAAAAGGGTTAAGTGACTTGACCAGTCACAAGACTAGTAAATATCTGAGATCAGATTTGAACATAGGTCTTCCTGATCCAAGAACAGCACTCTATCCATGGAACCACTTAGCTGCTTCTAGGTAAATGTAAATGATTATTATCAAAGAAAAAGGCATTGTCAGTATTTTATTTCTAAATCCTTCTGTAATTTACCATATTTTCTTTCCTCATATTTAGCCATTCAGTATGAGGCTTGGTGACGTCAAAATATTTTAATTGAACTAATATATTGTGTAAATTTTTTATTGATATCTTTAGTTTTTATATTTTATACTGCATTTCTCCCAGAGTGTTGTTTCTTAAGATTATTATTATTTTGGCTGAGGCAATTGGGGTTAAGTGACTTGCCCAGGGTCACACAGCTAGGAAGCGTTAAGTGTCCGAGGTCAAATTTGAACTCAGGTCCTCCTGACTTCAGGGCGGGGGCTCTATCCACTTCACTACCTAGCTGTCCCCTTAAGATTATTTTTAAAAGAAATTTTTAAAAAGTTTCACAAACTAACATATCCCAAAGTCTGGCTTTATATGCAGTTTTTCTCAGCCTTGGTCCCCAATTTCTGACAAGAGGAAATATATTTAAAATCTCTTAAAAAATTCCAGCCTCAAGGCTAAGTCAAACCCTCCTCAGTACAGCTACCATTCCCCGTGAATGTGATTATTTGTGCTTTATAGTTCTGGGGATTCCTAAACCATTTTCTCACCAAAATTCCTCACAGATATTTAGTATTTTAAATCCATCAAATCCATTTAAACTCTCTTTTCATCCTCCTTACTGACAAATTAGCAAGCTATTGCAGTTAACTGGGTAAGAAATCTCTATAGTTTGTTTCCTGCCTTCATTTTTCCCCACTCTCATGCATCCTTCAAATGCTGAATTGACTTTCCTAGAGCATGGGTTTGACCAAGTCACCCTCTTACTCAATAAACCCTATTGGTTCCCTATTACTTCCAGGATTCAATACAAATAACTTCAGGATTAGAAGGGCTGAAATTCCCAGAGATGTGTAGGTTCAGTGTGGCATTCTTTAGAACTGAGGAGTTGTGTGGTCAAGTTGTTAAGAGGCAACCACATGAATGCTAAGGGTGATGACAAACAAGAAAGTAGTTAGTAAAGTGAAGTCATTGAGACAGTTAAGGGAATTATTTGGAAGTAAGTGACTGTGAGAGGGAAAAATAGAGAAAGGGAGAGATAGAGAGGAAGAGAGAGAGAGAGACAGAGACAGAGAGGTTATGTGGAGGGGGGAGGGAAAGCTAGAAAAGACAGGAGGTAATGATATCAAGGATTCACATAGATGGGTTGGTCTTGGCTAGGTTAAAGGCTATTACCTCATCTAAGATTAGAGTAAAAGAAGATAATTGTTGATCATATCAGAGGTATATGAGATGAAGAGAAGAAGGTGCTTTAGAGAATGGCCACACTTTTTTCAATAAGGTTTGAGGTAAGGTTCTCAATTGGTAAGGTGAGGTTGAGGGAGAAGAAAGGAATGCTATAAGGAGTCTGAGAAAAGAGTTTTCAAGCAACTGCTGTGTTGAAAAGGATAGAGAATTGATTAGGGAGGAGCAGAAGGAGTACCTCATTGTAGTGACAGTCTGGCTGAGATTAGATGACATATACTTGTAGTGGACCCAGCCCGTATAATTATGACTTCCTCTAGCTCCATTCAGCCGCACACCAGTAGCAATGAGGAAAGTGGCCAGGTGGAGAGTAGAGAGTAATCCAGCATTAGAAAAAGACATGATTGGTAGTAATAAAGGAACAAGAGGCTCAAGAGCAGAGGGTAATGTGGAGATGCTCACAAAGTGATTGAGATTGAAGAGTGTTGGCAAAGCAAGAGTAACGTCTTTGGCTAGTACTGAAGGAATAGAGGGATTGGAGGTCTTGTTGAGGAATGAGTTTAGGCATAGGGGGAGTTATAATGATAAAATATTTTAAGATAACAGAATGTTGTCATTCTTGAACATGGTAGTAGAATTCTACTATATAGCAAAGGTATCACTACTGTTGGGTATAGCTGAGGTGGAAGGGGAAAGTAGGTCACTGGAGTTGAATAGATCGAAGAACTGGGAAGTAAAATATTTGTTGATTTTATTCAGTTGCTTTGGTTGTGTCTGATTCTTCATGACCCCATTTGGGGTTTTCTTGGCAAAGATATTGGAGTGGTTATCCATTTCCTTCTCCAGCTCATTTTACTGTTGAGAAACTGAAGCAAACAGAGTTAGGTAACTTGTCAAGGTCACCCAGCTAGTAAGAGGCTGAGGCTAGATTTGAACCCAGAGAGATGAGTTTTCCCAACTTCAGGTCTGGCATTCTATCCACTATCTAGGTGCTTGGAGGGTGTTGGAGGAACATGAACATGTATGTTGAAGTCAGGAACTGAGGTAGAAAGAAAGAGCCCAAGCAATTGTGAACCAATCACTGAGATAGGAGAGCAAATGCCATCACAGTTGATATATAATGGCCACCAGGATCTGAAATAGGCAATAAATTTGGGTAGAGAGAACCTCAAAGGAAAAGAGGTTGCTAAGTGGGTATGGTGTTTGATATAGGCTCAAATGCCAGTGGTCAGCACTCTCCCCATGCTGGCTACCCACTTATTGTTAAAATGTTTTCATTGTTTAATTTAGGGACCATTTGAGGTAATATCTGTGGTCTGTATCTAAATCTTGAGGCTTCTTCTTGTGCTTAGCTAAGTGCTACTGCTGTCTATTGTATTTATATAGCTATGTTGGTCTTCAATGTGACTGTGTCAATTTTTCCTGGGAATTTCCGCTCTCTACCTCTCTTTCACTCCTCCTCCCCATCCCCCACATGTAGCTTTTTATAACTATGTAAAGTTTGGATCTGTTAGCAAACACTTGTATAATTATACCTCTCTCTGTTTATAGAATCAGTAAATGGTTCCAGTGAAAGGATATATATTCTTCAGCTGTTCGGTCCAAAAGTTTTTCCTCTTTGTGTATGGTACATTATTTTGTTGCAACCCATTTGATGTCTGTTTTACTTTCTTCTGAGTATCCTGTTATTGGTACATATAATAATACAATAATTATGTCAGTGATCTAAAGATAAGTGACATTGATAATATGTTGCTATGCCTTTATCATTAGAATAAAAAAGAAATAGATGGGATTAAGACCATAGATTTTAGCATTGAAATGAATGTTTAGAAACCATTTGCTTGAAGGAGGAGATTCTGGACAAGCCATGTGGGAAAGGGGTTGGAGAAAAGGCTTAGCTTCTTACAGCCTCATCCACTAGTGAACTTTCCATAAACCCATGGCTCATAACTATGGTTCATACCCAGTTGTGCTCATAGATTTGCCCACAAACTTAAAAAAAAAATTAAAACGTTAGTATAGACATTCAGCCTGATTGTCCAGTTTTTGTTTTGTGTAATAAATTTCTCCCTAAGCCTATGCCAATGCGCCACTGTACCTTGTTCTACTGAAATTCAACTTGTTTAATTAACAAGCATTTTTTTTTCCATATGAGAATTTTTTTTAAATTTTATTTGTATAACATATGTGTGGGTAATTCGTCAACATTAACCCTTACATAGCTTTCTGTTACAATTTTTTTCCCCCAACTCCCCACCCCTCCCCTAGATGGCAGGATACCCACTACATGAATTAACAAGCATTTATTAGTCACCTACCGTATGTAGGGATAGGAAAAACCATCTTGGAGGAGGGCGCTTATCTCCTCTACTGAAGGATATACAATATTTGCAAATATTTACAAAAAAAGCTTAAAAAATAAAAATATGTTAAAAGTTGTTTTTACACAAAATAAAATATTATTATTTTTTTTAAAACCACACATATTTCCAAAAAGCCATCTTGGAGGAAGGCAAAAACACTAATTCTGGGAATTGGGAAAAGCATATCATTTGAGATGATCTTTGAGGGAAACTAAGGCTTCTGAGAAGTGTAAGCTTGGGGAATGGGGAAGGATCTATGCTGGGCAGGGGAGATTACATTGCATGAATATGAGATCACCAGTATAAGGTACAAAGTTGTGAGATAGAAGGTGAATTCCCTTTCCACTCACTCCTGGCAAAGGTAGGTTAGAAAGCATCCCTCTTGGGGCATGTGATGTACTCAAGCTTAATGCTTTGCTTTTTATAATTCTTTCTCTCAGAATGCTCAAACATAGTGTAGCGTAGTAGAAAGAGCTCTAGTGGCCTTTGGAGGCAAAAGACTTAAGTTTCAATTCTGCTGCTGTCACTTAGTGCCTGTGTTACCTTGGCAGGTCATTTGACCTCATCTGTCAAATGAGGGGCTTAATCTGGATAACTAGATAAAACTCTATTATGACTTAAAATTATGTGATCTTATGATACTTTAAGGTATTTTATAAATTTTAATTTCATCTAATATTGCAATTTCTTTGTACTTACTTGGCATATGTTTTGCATATGCTTGTAAATTATTTTCCCAGATAGAATGTAAGCTTCTTGAGGACAGGGATTTTTTTCCCCTTTGTATCCACTGTGGCAGCACAGTAGTTGCCATATGGTACTTTTTTAGGTACTTAGTGAGTGTACATAGGATGATATGAATCAATAAATTAAATATTCTCTTCTGCTATTCAAGGATCTTTGATTTGCATATTCATAACTATGGATTACCCTAATAAAATAAGAGTAAGGAATCTAATGAGATATATAGTAAGTACATATTTATAACAAACATAGAATAGTAAAAACAAAACAAAACAAAAAAAAACTTGAGCAATCATTGCAGAAGTTTTGATTCTAAGTCTGGGAATCATTGAGCAAAATAACATATCATTTAAATAGAGTTTTAAGATTTGTAAAGCACTTTACATAATTTATCTTATTTGGACTGAATAATAGAATAGAATTTAAAGACTTCTCAGATCTACTCCCCTAAAGAAATATAGCCAATACCTAGAGAGATGATGGAATTCTATGGCAGAGACTCCACAGTGCTATGTACTAAGACTCTGAATCTTAAATAACTCTCAGATATCACCTTATATGGAAGTTCTTCCTTATATCTGATCGAAATCTCTCTTATTGCATTTTTCATGTATTTCCTATTCTATACTCTATGGAGATAAAGACATCTGCTCAGTGTCCTCCTTATAATAACCTTTCAAGAACTTGAAGACTGTTAAGTTGCTTAAAGCCACTTTTTTCTCTAGACTAAACAACCTCCAATCCTTTAACCTTTTCTTATAGGTTCTATTTTCTTTCTCTTTAATCATTTTTGTTCTTCCTTGGAGCCTTTCCAGAGTCTCTACATCCCTCTTAAGATATAGGGCCTTAAACTGGACATAACATTTTAATAAGGGTCTGATTACCGCCAAGTTGGAGGATGACTTCCTTTTCATGTCATCTTCCTTCTAATGCTAATTCACCCCAGCAATATGTTGACTTTTTTACTATCAGCATAGTTTGCTGACCCATAGTTAATTCATGGTCTACTATGATTCCCAGGTCTTTTTCTGTTGTAGGTCTCACCAGATCTGTCTTATATCTGTATAGTTTACTTGTCATTCCAAAATATGCAATTGCAGCTGCAGTCCCTCCCATTGAACTTCATCCTGTTGCTGTGAAACCATTTCTTTGGCTAGTTGAAAACATTTTGATTCCATTGTTTTCTTTTAACAATTCACTCTTATTGATGGTGTTTATAGACTCTTAATGAGAGTAACAATCATTTCAATTGTATTATCTAAATTATTGATACAGTACATTAAATATACTTAGGTTTAAGATTAATCCCTGCTAGACATCACTTTAAGAATATTCATTTCCCTTCTTTGACTGAACTACTAATTACTTCTGCAGTCTGTTGTGAACTCTGCCTTTTCTGATGAAAATACTGTCCAGATCATAACTTTTTAACTTGCTGATGAGACTGTCATATGGATTCAAAGTTTTGTTGAAATCAAAATCTAGGCAATAAATATACCCCTTTTCTTTCATTAAAAAACCCCAAAGCTATTATTTATTTTTAACATTCTTTTTAAATTTTAAATTTCAAGTTCTCTCCCTCCCTCACACGCCCTCCCCTACCTACGGAGAAGTCAAGCTATATGATATCAATTATATATGTGATACCGTGCAGAACTTATTTCTATATCAGCCAAATTTTCCCCAAAAGCACTCACTTTGCACTCAGAGTCCATCAGTTCTTTTTCTGGAGTTAGATAGCACTTTTTCATCATCAGCTTTTATAGAATTGTTTTGGATTATTGTACTGATCCAGAGTAGCCAAGTCTTTCACAGTTGATCACCATCACTACATTATTCTTACTGTCCACAATGCTGTCCTAGTTCTTCTTCCTTCATTTTGCATCAGTTCATATAGGTCTTGCCATGTTTTTCTGAAACCAGCCCCCTCATCATTTCTTATTTCACAGTTATACTCCATCATGCTTATATGCCACATTCAGCCATTTCCCTGTTGATGAACATCCCCTTGATTTTCAATTCTTTGCCACCACAAAAAGAGTTGCTATAAATGTTTTTGTACACATCAATCCTTTTTCTTTTTTTCCCCATCTCTGGGTTACAGACCTAGTGGTGGTATTGCTGGATCAAAAATTATGCACAATTATATAGCTCTTTGGCCTTAGTTCCAAATTATTCTCCAAAATGTTTGGATCAGTTCAATGATGTACCACTGCCTATATGAATCCTTTCCTGATACTTTCCAACTGCCTGTGATGCCTCTCTCTCCAAACTGGATGTATATGTTTATATATGTTTATGTCTCAGAATGCAAACTCTTTGTTTCATTTCTGCTACGTAGTATAGTGGCTGAATCATGATAGGTGCTTAAATTTTTTCTTTTCTATTGTAGACTTAATTATCAACAAGTAAAAACATTTCACTACACAAAGAATAATAAATGTTGTGTAATGGAATATTATTGCATATTGCACAGAAAGTGTTTTAAATGTTTATTAATTGATTAATTGATGTTCCTAGGCTTTCAAGAAAGAACTCAATGTCAAAAGATCTAATCTGAGGACTGGGAATTGGGATACAGCCACAGATACTTGTAGGATGTGAAGATTCACTTCAAAACTTAGTGGACATAAAATCAAGACAGCCTGAGCTTTAAAGAGAGAGGGGAGGAAAGGGGGGAGAAGAGAAAGAAGGGAGAGAGGAAGAGGGAGGAGGGAGGGAGGGAGAGGGAGAAAGGAAAACAGAAAGGAAGAGAGAGGGAAGAGGAAGAGAAAGGGAGGAGGAGGAGGAGGAGGAGGATGGGAGAAGGGAGAGGGAGACAAGGGGAGAGGAAGAAGAAAGAAGGGAAAAAGGAAGAGGAAGAGGAAGGAGGGATGGAGGGAAGAGGAGAGAGAGGAGAGAGAGAGGAGAGGAAGAGGGAGAGGGAGGGGGAGAAGAAAAAGGGAGGGGACTTATCAGTCAACATATTAGGAGAGACAACAGGAAAGAGAAATAAAAAACCAGGTCATAATGGAAGCTAGCAGGAAAAGCACTCTTCACAAACATTTGATTTTTGTTCTCTTTTCTGAAATCCAGCTCTTTCACAAAGCCCTAGAATTTTTGCTTTAAGATCTGTCACCTCACGGCAGGGATGTGACTTGTGATTCTGCTAAGAAGCTTGCTTTGAACTGGGACCTTTAAGCATATTGTTAAAAGAATTGTTTTCTTATTCTAAATTTGGACCAGAGAGACTGAGTAGGAGATAGAATGCTGGACTCGGAGTTAGGAAGCTTCAATTGAAATCTTCCCTGAATTATTTACTTGCCATGTAATAATCAGCAGGTGAGTTCACTTCTCTGAGGCTCAGTTTTCTCATTCATAAAATAGGAATAATGATAGCTCCTACTTTGACTTGTTGGTAAGAGCAAATGAGATAATTGTGCAAAGTTCTTTGTGAACTTTCAAGCCTTATGGTAGTATACAATATTAAAGTTTGAGATGGGGTAAATGATTTTATGAAATAAAACTTGCGACTCCCTTCCCGCCCCCTTTATGAAAAAACAAACACTGTCTTCCTGTCTTGTTTGTATGGCCATTAATTTAAGACAGGAAGCCCTCTGTGGGTGTGATCTAAACAACTGGGCCGCCTGGGTCCAGCTTCCTCCTCTTTCCACAGCTGGAGAGATGGCTGCATGGTAGAAGCCCATTCTGCTCTCCCGGGAAGAACTTGTTGATTGAATTTAGCTGAAGAAGTGGAGGGGAGGGAATGTTGCAATAAGGTAGAAAGGAAATATTTAAGCTGTGCAGTCACAGCAGACTGTAATTTACTGATGTATGCTTGGTTACCCCAGTAGGAAAATCGGGTCATTGAGATTTCTGTAAAACTTCCGGGCTTTCTGTCCCGCGTGCAATTGCTTCTTTGGAGCAAAACCGTGCCCGGGGTGATTGTGCAACTGAGTGATTCTGAAACAAATTGATGGAGGGAGGTGGAGCTTGTGGGGGCTGGTTGGACCACGTGAGGGATACCCTTTCCTCTGAACTGGGGTTGGGGGGGTGTTTCCAGCTTCCACCCGAACCCCTCAGCTCGGGCCTCCAGCTGCTGATGTAAACAAAGGTGTCTGAATCCGAAACCTAAAACTCCCTGAGATTCTGCCCCTGCGCTTGCTAGGGCTCGGGGCATCTGGAGCCATGTAGAGTTTGACAGAGGAGCGGGGCGGGTGTAAAGAGCGCGTTAGGATTACACCGCAGTCTTTGCATAGCCTCATCTTGGGGCTGGGAAGAGGCTAGGGAAGACCGGGGAAGGAGGGGGTAGGGGTTCTCCCTGCGCTCTGTGTTCTGAGAACTCCCCGCAGCCAAAAGCCAAGCTTCAATAGGGCTTTCGGGAGGTGCCCAGGCTCTGGGGGACTGTCACCAGGGCAGTAGAAGAGAGAGCCAGCTAGCCAGGCCGCAGGGACTGCCTCTTCCCCAGTGCAGCCAGGATGCCAGCAGGTGATTAAACTAATTAACAGGCGCCCAGGATCGCTAAACCGCCCTGCGGCGGATTACTAGAGAGACCAGCTGCTGCCGGTAGAAATTCCCAGGAAGGTGGAGGATCTCTCAGCGTACCGGGGAAAACCGGAAAGCGGCTTCAAAGCAGGAGGTAGGAATCGATTTAGGAATATGCCAAACCTCCCAGTTAAGAGCAGAGTCCTTGATGTTGGCGAAGCCTCTGGGAGGTTGGTTTAGAGTGACTGTGACTAAATCCGTGAAGGAGGAGTTTGGGGGTGGGGGAGAATGGAATTCCACCTCTGTCTCTGAAGCATCAGGGAAATTCAGAGCAACTGCTTTCCTTATTCTCAAGTGGATAAAGTTTATTTTGGTTTTATTTAATTCTGATTTTTAGTTTAGGGAATGCGTTTCTATGGATGATCTGCGTTGATTCTTCTGTTGCAATGTAGTGGATTCAGAGCTGTTGTATGCATCTAAGGTGAGGGAGGGTAATGGCAAGGTGAACCGTGGGGTGGCCCAGGTAAGTCCGGTACAAGCCCTCCTTCAAGTGCTTTCAGGAGCTGGAGCTTCCCTTTCACCTTACTTGCCTGACTGCAGGAGGAGGGAAGTAAATTGACATGTGAAATAGACAAATCTGGATAAGGTTTGGGGCAGGAAATTTGTTTATGATCCGAACGACGATACTATTTTCTCCGTGGACAGATCTTGATCCAAAACCACTAAATGGTTCACTCAGTCGCTATCTCCACCACGGAATAACTGTTTGCTTGTAGCATTCACAAATCTAAGATATGAAAGATGTGGTGCTCTTAAAAGATGGATGCAAGATCCTACTGCCCATATATACTTTCTCTCCTCCCTCCTCTCCCTTCAGAACACTGCTTAGGAAAGTTGCTAAGTTTTTTTGTTTTTGTTTTTTCCTAACAAATGAGATGGAAAGAAAAAGGAAGAATGAAATTTCATGTTGAGCTATCTTGGAAGAAAATATTTTCCCGTGTATATGATGAATGATGTCCATGGAAATTCAATTATGACTTTGTTCAAACTCCTATTCCATAGTGAAATCAGAGGGGTAACATATAGCCTCTCTAAATTTGCAAATAATAATGACACTTAGGAAAACATGACATGAGCCCTGGGTTTGGTTTGAATCTGGGTTTTGTCACCTTGTTCAAATCACTTAAATTCCTTGGGCCTCAGTTTCCTCATTTGTAAATTTAAAGTGTTAGATTAGAATATCTTTAAAGTTGTTCAAGTTGTAAGGGTCCTTTGAGTTTACCAATAGTCAAATATAGTAAAAATTTGCCCTCCAAATTTCTCTTAGGATGTTTGAGGATGGGAAGATGCACTTGGAAAAAGCTTTGAGAAAAATGTAACTATAGTTCTCAAAATAGTGTAAATTCAAGGAAAGATGAGATATAAAGGGAAAAGCACAGAAGATATGGAAATTCAAACAGAAAGGAGAAAGTATACAAATTTGGGGGATTCGGGGTTGTGAAGTTTATCAAGATTATTTTAGGAATATTTTCTGGTTTCCTTTATGTTCTGAGATCTAAGCTTGTCTTTTTTTTATAGTTGTTGCTAGATGCAAGGCTAAGTTGTAGTTTATTTATGATGAAAAAAAAATCATTCATTGAGCATTTATTAAGCACCTACTATGTGCTAGGCACTGTACTAAGTGCTAGAGATACAAAAATAGAAGTGTATACACACACACACTATGTAGATATATATGACAGACAAAACAAACAAAAATAATGGATAAATTTTGAATTGTACAAGGCCAAGACACAGATCCTAGGGGTACCTCACAAGAGATGTCTTTCTAAACTGACACTGAAAAATTAATGACCATTTGGTACAGTCATTCAGTCAGTTCTAAATTCACATAGTTATACTTACATCTAGACCACATCTGGCCACCTTATCCAGAAGAATGCCATTAGACTTTGTCAGATACAGAAATCCATGCATATTTTGTCTTCACTATCCTCCTGACCTATTAATCTAGTAACCATTTAAAAAATGAGATTAATCAGGCATGACCTCTTCTAAACTCACAGTGGTTTTAATAATCAATACTTACCTTTCTAAATGCTCTTCCTTTAATAAAACCAAGAATTTCTCCAGAAATCAAACTCTGATTAGCCTGCCAATGTTACATGCCTGCTCTGTTCAATGATAATGTGCCTGCTTCCAAAAAGGATATAGTAGAGGACATATATTCTTATTCCTTTTTACACTTAAGGTTTTAAGAGCATAATTGGGAATTCTGACAGTTGGGACAAATCCAACTTGTGAGAGGCACCCCAATCCTGGTACTCATCTCCTTTACACCTTGGGCATCCTAAGGCTCCAGGTCAGGTGGTTTACCAACAAATGTGCAATTGTATCAGCAGGATATTAGGAGAAAATAGACTTCCAATGAGGTGTCAGAAAACAGTAGCCCATGACTAGGTGAGGAGAAGGGGAAGTCATTCTTCCCCACTGTAGGGAGTCCTCAGCCCTGGATTGGGTTAATTACCACAGGGAAGAAATAGGTTTCCCCCACTATGTTGCTACTTACAGTTGCAACAAGAAGAAACTAATATGTTCAGAAAATTGTGAGGACAGTTTTTCTTTCCCTGCTCTAACTCCCCACTTAAGCTAGGGACAATCACTTATCTATAGCTCTTTGGTGCTACATGAAAGCTGAAGTCACACTAAAGAACAGAATTCAGTCTCCACAGAAAAATATATATAAAACTCTAGAGGGGGTAGAAGGAAGATTGTGTTAGTTATTGAGATTTTCTTATTACTGGTGCTTTCTCCCTTCCTCCCTTCTCTTCTCCTTCCCATCTCTTCCTCCCTTCTTTTTAAAAATTTTATTGATTTGCTTTGTTTTTACATTACAAATATTTACAAAATATTAGAAATTTTTAAAAAGTGCTCCCACTTTTTGAGAGGTCAGTCTCTTGTAATAAAACAGTTAATTAAAACTATTAATATAGAGATCTCATCTAAACATGGATGTAACTTTTTACCTCTGTAGCAACCCCCCCACTCAATATTAAAAAGGAAAAAAATTAACAGAAATCTACAATCTCTCCCTCCTTCCCACCTCATTGAAAAAAATTCTTTGCAATATATTTGCATTGTAAAGCAAAACATTCCCTCAGTGGCTATATGCATGTACGTGTGTGTTGTGGCTGCTGAGTGACTTAGTGGATAGAGCTCTGTGTTGGAATCAGGAGGACTTGAGTTCAAATTTGACTTCAGGCAATTAATAGCTGTATGATCCTAGGAAAGTCACATAACCATTTTTACCACAGTTTCTCATTTATAAAATGAGCTGGAGAAGGAAATGGCAAACCACTCCAGTATCTGTGCCAAGATAACCCCAAATGGGGACACAGAGAGTCAGGCAAGTCTCAACTGATTCATCAAATAACACGTGTGTGTGTGTGTGTGTGTGTGTGTGTGTGTGTGTGTATATACAGCATCATTAGCCGTAAATAGCCTTAAATCCATCATATTCCATCATTAATCATCTGGAATTATGAATGGTAAGTGTATTTATCATAATTCTTACAGCTTTCAAAGCTGTACATTTTTATAGTGTCATATATATAATTCTCTTGGTTTTACTCATTTTGTTCTTTATCAGGTTAGAAAAAGCTTCAAAATTGATTTACCAATAATATTATTGCATAAATTTCTCTCTTACTTTACTCTGCAATAGTTCATACAAGTCTTTTATGTCTTTATGAGATCCTACATTTCCTCATTTCTCACAGCATGATAGTACTCCACATTTGTATATCATAACCTATTCGGTTATTCCTCAATTCCTTGGACAACTTCCAGTTTTTTTGCTACCACAAAAAGAGCTGCTACAAATATTTTTATACGTGAAGGACCTTTTTCTTTTGCATTGCTCTATTTTGGGTATAGGCCTAGAAGTGGTCAAAAGGCATGTGTTTTGGTGTATAATTCCAAATTACTTTCTTGAGTAGTTGTCCCCACTCACAGGTCCATAACACTTCATCAATGTTGGTATCTTACCTACCTACCCTATACCTCTTTTTAACTTCCTAATTGTTTGTCTACTAAATCTTTGATCACTTTTTGTTTGCTTTATACCCATTTTCATCTTGTCTGTTAGCTGGTTTCTAACTGTTCATTTCACATACTCTTGACTTTGTATTGACTTTCTTATTCTCAGTTGGGCTTTTGTCTGATACTGATACAAATCTCCTCACCTCTATCTGTTAGAATCTCTGGCTTCCTTCACAACTTAGCTCTAAGGTCACAGAAACGCTAAGGGCTACAGAAAACCTTTCCAGGTCTGCTCAGTTACTAGGACATGGGTTCTTAATTTTTTTGTGTGTTACATATCCCTGGACAATCCTTGTTTTATAGATAAGGAAACTAAGACCTAAATGCTCATTTTTAAGGGATGCTTTCACAGCAAACAGTATATTTCTTAGAATGGGAAACCATAAATTGAGGTAAGGCAAATTACATCTTTCAACATGCATACACCCTCATACATAATATGTATGTGTGAGTAAATGTGTATGCATGTGTGTATACATATACAAATACACATATTTATGTGCATACATGTATATATGTGCATACCTTATTTAAGTAAACTCAATACATACCTTCAGATTTTATGCACACACACATATGTTGCAAAAAAAACCTCAATGCCTTCAGATATATATATGTACATATAAATAATATATAACTTTCTATTTACATATATGTACATCAGAAGGTATTGAATTTATTTTTGCTATTAGATTTTAAGGTCTTTAAATGATAAAAATACTACTGTTATTACTCCAACAGTTATTTATTTAAACATTATCAGTAGTAGTTAGTGCTTGCCATCTCTGAAGTTTCATTCTAAGGATCTATAGTGACAAACTGTAGTTAATTTATATCTTATATGGACAAATTATTTTGTATTTCCTGTTCTTTATATAAGCTATACCATCTTTTGCACATAGGCCCTGTGTGTCTGGGTTCTATTTTCTCCTCATCTCAGTCTCTAGATCTCTGGCTTCTTTCAATTCTCAGCTCAGATGTTCCCTTGTATTAGACCAGACGCATTTCCTGTGTATATCACCAGTTAGTGGTATCTTTCCCATAATTACTTTGCATTTATTTGTGTTTAATTTATATTTGATTTTCTGTCTATTTATTGAATTCCTTAAGCAGAGTACAAGTTCCTCGATGTCAGAAACTTCATTTTGTTCCTTTGTCCCAGTTGGGCATAATGCTTTCCACAGAGTAGGTGTTACATAAATACTTACTGAATTGCATAAGTAGAGCTGGCTGGTGGGCAAAACTGTAAAGTTTATAATTGGCATCTTCCTACCTCCTTTTTCAACGATCTTTTTTCTCTAAAGATATTCTTCTCCTTTTGTGCATCTTCCACAATTGGTGTGCTTACCCAGTCCTGTTCAAAAATGTGGAGTAAATACATTGAAGAGCATCTCCCCTCCTTTCTACCTCCGTCTATTGATCTCCATTTTCTCTGATCAGTTTTTCTTACTTCCTTTATATGAGCTCTGGAACTATTCTTACTCCTATCTACCAACAGAGAACTATCCTATTTCCAGTTGGATAGTGGTACTGCTCTCTTGGTAGTAAATCTAACCTTTTTTTGTGTGTCACTGACGTTCTGGCATATTACTGGTGTAGTATGTTTTGATTATGACCCTGTTGGCAATTTGAAACTTATACAGAAGAATTCTTTAAAGTGCACAAAATAAAATACATAGGATTTCAAAGGAAATCAATTAAATTGAAATAGTTTTAGGTTTTCAGAGGTTCAGAACCTCTGAACTTAATTCATGCAAAGATGTTGCTGATTAGCCTAAATATTTCTTAAATATTTCAGCTCTAAATCCTATGATTTGATAACAAAGGGATAAGGGAATGGCAGACATACTTCTGATTACTTTATGATTGCTAGCTTTTAATTATAGATTTGAGTATTCACATCTGTCCCTTACAAATTCTGGTGTACCTTGCTGCCAAACATTTTACACAGAAATTCCAAATTATGAAACAGATTAAATAGGAAACAACAACGAATCAGAAGATTCCTGGTTTCCAAACAGTTTATCTATAAGTTCCTTTAAATCCTAAGCTTCCTGGAAAAGTAAAAATCTGATTCAATTGATAAAATATGGACTTAATTGTAACTTTTGGAGAATAGATCTATTTTTTACATACTTAGCATAGAAATAAAAAGTAAAAACAAGGAAGGGTAAATCATTTCTGTCTGGATCAAAGTAGCTAAAAAAGCTAGAGACTGGACTTTGAAGTTGGTTCTCTTTCTAGGTCCTCTATCCTATGTATGTCAGCTTCTTCATCAGTAAAATATGGTTCATCATTCATGTCATGGGAAAATATGTATGGAAAACAGGACCACATTCTGGCAGCAGTATAATATTTGGAAGTTTTCAGCCCAAGCCTTTGGGTCTTTGGGCTGAAGGTAGGAGATGGAATATAATCCTAACAAAATTAAAAGAAAAACCCCCAAACAAGCCTACTTTGTACCTCCCATTTGTAATGCAGTTAGCATCTAGCTAACAAAGTTCATCAGCTTTAGCTGACAAAAGATTAATATGGGAAGGATCTTTGAAATGTCGAAGAGTAGAAAGAATACTGGTTTGGGATTAGGAACAGGATCTGAATGGTCTTTCTACCTGTATGATTTTAGCAAGTCTCTTATGGAGATTTTGTCTGTAAAATCAGATTGACAGTTAAGAAACAACTGTATCTGATAGGTCAGTATGATGATGGGGAAAAGCAATAGATGTGGTAGTTATGACAGTTCTAACTGTTCCACTAATCACTTGTTTAATCCTAAAATTAGTCACTTTTTTTTTGTTCTACAGTTTCTCATCTAGAAAACAAGGGAATGTTTGACAGTTAAGGTCCTGTCCATCTCTATAAACCTATGAAGAATATCTGTTCTTTTAAGTGTTACCTTTTAAGAGTGTTGCTTGAGTGTTATGCATCTCTATGACCAAGGCGTTCCCAGTCTAGTTTAACTTTCCATGTTTTGACTTTCCTCATGGTTTTGATATATCATAGGTTGACTTAAGAAAGTAAATGGGAATTTTGGAGGGGTTCTGTGAAAGCCACAAATGACATATGAAGGCCAAGAGATGACAGCCTATGACCAAATATTTAACACAAATTTTATAATAATTTATTATAAACACCCCCCCCCAAAAAAATTGGACTTTTTATCTGGTATAAAGGGAAGGCCAAAAACGTTTCCAGATCATGATAGCACCACGTTTTTAACCCCTGCAGTGTGGAAGAGATAACTATATTAGTCTCATAAATTGTACACCAGTTATGTATCTGTGAGAAACAGATATAAATGTACATGTTGTGGTCCAATGTAACTGAAACAATGCTATTAATCTTTATTTCAGGGATATTATGACTTAAATAGACTTCCTAGGCCAGCTTGGGAACTTAGCTCCCATGGAGGACTTTCTGTAGCAAAATATGCCCTGGGTTCTAAATCAGGGTTGTATGTATCTTAGTTTTCCATGATAATGTGATGAGTGTTTGAATAAGCTTTGATGTTTACAGAACAGACTTAAAATTACTGTTTTTAAAATGTATTTTTCTCTGCCCCCTGCCCTCAAGCTGTTTGTTCTTCCTTATTCAAATTCCTTCAAAGGAGATAGATGACCAACCTTCAGAGACTAATAAACTGAGAAGTCCATCAATGGACTTCTAATGGAATGATTTAAATGGAATGATTTAGAATAAGAGCTGCCAGGATTTGCCCTCCAGCTCACCCCCAAGATCCTAGAAGAGCCTTTGAGAACCTATCATAAAGTATTAGAGTAGGTTTTCAGTGATATATGAATGAAAAACAATAAGCAAAGCTGATAAGCTTGCAAATATCCTAACTAATATTAAACTAATACTGTTTCTTAAAGATTTGAAACTCACTTTCAAATTATTATATTTAATTGAACAAAATTAACCATTGCCTCTTTCCGACACCTCTCTTTTCCTCTCCTCCCCCAAACTTTTTTTAAAATTTTTTTGCTTTGTGCTGTTCATTAATTTTTTTAATGATTTAAATAAAGGTATAAATAGGATGTTTATCATGTTTTTTTAGGTGATGCAGAGCTTCGAGGGATAGGCTGAATTTAATTCAAATAGATCTTGATAGACTAGAATGATAGGCTAATAAGTTGCTATTTAATGGAGTAAAATCTTACCCTTGGGCTTAAAAAAAAGCAACTTTACAAATAACAGAAAGGGGAGGCATAGCTAGACAGCAGTTTACCTGAAAACAATTTAGGAATTTGAGTGGATTCTAAACTCAGTGTATATATAACAGTGTTATATAGTAATGAAAAAAAAGTGAATGTAATTCTAGACTGTATGAAGAGAGGCATAACCTCCAGAACTAGGAGGAAGTAATACTTCCGATGTACTCTACCATAGTCAGATCATGTCTGGAGTATTGGGTTCAATTCTAGGTACCTCATTTTAGGAAGGATATTGACACACTAAGAGTTTTCAGAGGAGAATGAACAGGATGGTGAAGGTACCTAAGGTCACACCACAAGAAGATAAATTGAAATTAGTAATTATATTTTGCCTGGAGAAGGAAAAACTTTAGGCAGATTCGATAGCAGTCATCAAGGATCTGATGGGTATGTTCTTTGAAAGAGGAATTAAACTTATTTTATTGATCTCCTGAGAAGACCAAAAAGAGATAAAAATGGTGGAAGTTACAAAGACATAGATATAGTTATCTCTTCTTTCCAAAACGTCCGTCTAGTGACTATGTCTGAGAATTGCTCTACTATCCAACTCAGCACTCCCTGGGTTCAAGCAGCTGCCCCTTCTTTTGGGCATTTCTTACTTTCTGTCTTGCCATTTATTACTTGCTTATGCCACCTCACTCCTACTCCACCTTGCAAGAACTTTCAACAAACAGAAGCTAAGTGGCTTGGTGGATAGAATACTGACCTGAAGTTAGGAGGTCATGAGTTGCAATCTGCCCAAAGACACTTACTAGCTGTGTGACCTTGGGCAAGTCACTTAACTCTGCAGAAAGAAAGAAAAAAAATCAACACTCCAGACAATGGTCCCTGGAAAAGACATGCCAATTGATCACACTGTTGTTGCTCTGAAACACTTTGAAACTTCCCAGACTATAACTCCTTTCCCTGGCCACTACTCCCCTTATATATGTTGTTTCTTCCTCACTCTTTGAAGCCAGTATTATTGCTTTTTTCTATTTGTATCCTCAGCACTTAAGTCTTAGCACACAGTAAATGCTTAAGAAATGCATTCATTCATGTCTGGGTGGAGTGTGGTACATTGGATAACATCCTGGATTTGCCAGTAAAGGCCCTAAGTTTGAATCTTGATTCTGCAACTTGTCTATAAAATAATCCAAATGATCTTGAACAAGGCACTTATTTTTTGGGGGGAGGCACAGTTTCCTCATCTGTAAACTGAAAGAATTTGGAGAAATCAGTTGTAAGATGTCTTCCAGAATTAAATCTAGGGAAAGGGAAAACTTCCTAATAACTAGAACTAACCAAAAATGGCATAGGATACTTTGGGGTTAGGAGTTGGGATGAAGAAGTGGTTTTCTATTCAATAAAGGAAGTGTTGTCTTCTTTTTCTTCTTCCTCCTCCTTGCTCAGTCACACAATTAGTACATGTCTGAGGCTGGATTTCAATTTAGGTCTTCCTGATTATGGCAGAAGTGCTCTATCTACTGTGCCACAAAGCTGCCCTCAATAGAGATCTTCAAGAGACGGCTGATTACTATACTTCTAATCCCCAAACAGATCCAACTTGGTTTTCTTTTTTTTGTAGAATATTTCATTCTATTGGATCCATTGCTAACTTTGCTGACTTTTGTGACAAGGCTTTCTTTTGGGAATTTCTTCAGTTCTTAGGGGTTCAATAATTATCTCTGTTGGTAATTACAATATCCAGACTTCATCTCTTTCCTGAGCTCTAGTCTGATATTATCAATTGCTAGCAGGACATCTCCAACTGGATGTCTCATAGGCACCTCAACTTTAGTGCATCCCTAGCAGAATTCATTACCTTTCACTGCTAAATCCAACCCTTCTTCTTAACTTCCCTCTTCTGTGTCTAGGATGCCACTATCTTTCTAGGATCTCAGACTTATAAGCTTGAAGATATGTTTGGCCCCTCCCTCTCTTCTTACTTCCTGTAGCCAATCAGTCACCAAGTTCTGTGTTCTTTCTCCACTCACATGGCTACTGCCTCTTGACTAGACTACTGCAAAGGTGCCCTAATTAGTTTTCCTGCCTTTAATCTTTTCCTCTAAGCATTCCCCCTAATGCTAACTTGATGTTCTTAAAGGTTGGTCCAAACAATTGTTAATACACTTTAGTACTCTACTTCCAGAAGTGTAGGACTTTCAATAGTAATGCTGTCCACTTCCCAGTCCACTTGTTTCCTTTGTAATGTGTTTTTTCAAGATAGATGAGAAACTGCAGACCAAAAGAAAAGTGACTACTTTTAGGATTAAACAAGTGATTAGTGGAACAGTTGGAACTGTTACAATGACCACATCTATTGCTTTCCCCCATCATCATACTGACCTGACTATCAGATACAGTTGTTTCTTAACTGTCAATCTTATTTTACAGACAAAAACTCTATGAGAGACTTGCTAAATCATACAGGTAGAAGGACCATTCAGATCCTGTTCCTAATCCCAAACCAGTATTCTTTCCACTCTTCCACATTTCAGAGGTCCTTTCCACATTAATCTTTTGTCAGCTAGCTTAATCTGAGTCTGGAACGTTGATGTCAGAGCTGGAGAGTGATTCTCAATTCCTGCCATTTGCATAGTCTTTTAACTCTGTCAAAGTGCTTTCAACTTCTTTATCTGGTAGGATTCTCAAAGCCACTGGCTAATGCTGGTAGGGTAAGCAGGAGTGGTGTCCTGTATCTTCCTAGGACATTTGTAGACTTGATTGAAGATTGTGAAAGTGAATAGATGAATGTTATTTCCCCTATTTCTTGACTAGGGAAACCTAGCTTGGGCTTCTCTCCTGATGGAAAAATTAAAAAATAGCTTTGAATTAACACTTGAGACCTTAGGAGATTGCTGACTCAATCACATGATTCCTCAGTGGCCAAATGAGTAATCATATTAAGAACAATAATAGCTGACATTCTTATATGTCATTTGTTAAGGTTTGCAAAGTATTTTGTAGTATTATTTCATTTTCTCCTGACAACTCTGGGAAGTAGGTGCTATTGTTACCCCTGTTTTACAAATGAAGAAATTAAGGTAGACAGAGATTAAGTGATTTACTGAGGGTCAAGTTAGTAGAAGAAGGTCGGTCAGTCTTGAAACCAGCCATCAATAAATTGTAAACATTTTGATCTCCTAAAAGCTCTGGAAAGTTTTGTGTGCTCCTGTGATGGTCCAGCTCAGAGAATCCAACTACAATTTCTATAGTGTTTCTTCTGTCTCCTTTGAGCTTATTTCTCCAACCAAAGGTCATACTTTCCGGAAGTATGCCTAGCATTAGCATTATAAGGACAGAATGGTAACAGTTTTGATTTTTACAGATGCTATAACACATTATTTTCATTTTTATTGGTGAAGTCTACTCTAGGTCTCTTTCCTTCTCTGTATTAGTTTTCTAGTTGTAATATTAGTTTTCTAGACAGCTTGAGCCAGAGAAGTTACTTTTCATCTCTGGCAAATTAAGATCTCAGTAGAGTAAAAGGTGGACAACTAAGTGGCATTGTGAATAGAGCATTGGGCTGAAAATGAGAAGACTCATCTTCTTGAGTACAAATCTGGCCCCAGGCACTTACTAACTCTGTGACCCTGTGCAAGCCACTTAACTCTTTATCTCAGTTTCCTCATCTGTAAAATGTGTGGGAGAAAGAAAATGGCAAACCCCTCTAGTATGTTTGTCTAAAAAAACCCAAATGGAGTCACAAAAAGTCAGACATGACAACAACTGAAATGCCACATTAACATATATTCATATCTAAGCATATGATTAGAGGATCCTAGATCTAGAGTTGGAAAGGACCTTACAGGCCATGGAATCCAATTCCCTCACTTTATCAGTGAAGAATATGAGATCTAGACAAATGATTTGCCCAAAGTCACAAAAGGTGTAAGCATCAGAGGCAGTTTTTGGATTCAGTTTCTTTGAAGGCTAAACCAGTGCACTTTTCACTTTATTCCAAGCAGGAAACTACTGTGAAAATGATAGACAGGAGATTACCACCACCACCGTGGAGATGATCCCCCAAACCTTAGCATCTGATAGAGATGGTGAGGACAAAAGAGAATCAATTGGAGACCATTCCTACTTCTTTCTTTGCCTTGTCTCTCCTTCCTAATACCTTGAGCTGTTTGTTCCTCCATATTACAGTTTCCCAAATTGTTGAAATTAGTTAAAACTTTGTGGAAAATGGATAGCATTTTAGTGATGCTATTTTTTAAAATAATAAATATCTTTTAAAAAAAGAGGTTAAACATTAGCTGGTCTCTGGTATACTTTGGCAGTTACACTGTCTTTGAAATGCAGATCTTTAAACTGTTCACTGCCAAAAGCAATATTCCAGGTGGTTTCTCATGACATGTATTATTATACTTTTTGAATCTCAAGATAATATATCTGTCTCTTTCATTAGTTTCTTAGGACTTTTGGCTGACCTGCAGAATTTTTGTCTTAATTGCAAACCAATAGAAAATATATAAATGGAAAATGCTTTGGTTTTCAAACCTCTGGAGAGTATGTGCAGCACTGGGTGGAGTTGGAAGATGGAGAAATTGCAGGAAGAAAGAGAATCTATATGATTTTGGTTTGTTGGTATCTGCATAGTGGGATATAGACCAGCTTGCCTATTTCACTATAAGAGCGAGTATAAGAAAGGGAGTAGCCATATGATAATTTACTGGAAGAAGATCACTAATTAATATCAGTGTACTTGTAATATGGACTCTGGTTATTTCCTGGAGTTTTGGAGGAAATCTGGTCAGTAACTTTCAAGTATGCTTTTTTCCTTTGCTCCACTCCTGAGCCTATTGCCACAAACACAAAATCAGATAGCAACTAGAGTCACGATATGTGCTCATAAAATGGCTTAATAAGGTGCAGGCTGTCGGATTCCAACCCAGACTAGAACATTTACAGCACATGGAGGAAAGGAATGTTGGGGCCAACCAACAGCCGCTGTTTGGCATCAGCCTTCATCAGCTTTTAAAATCTGGAGTAGTATTTTATGCGAGCATATGAGGTGTTGGGATTGGAGTTAGAGAGCTTAATTCAAAATTCAGCTGCTGGTGGAGTTTGCATTTCAGATGTGATATCTTTCAGCTGTTGAGATTGAGACTGGACTATAGCATCTTGTGAAGGATTTAGCTGTATAAAGGCTTCTTCCTTGATTCTGTCAGTACTATTCTGATAGTCTTTGATGTCATTTAGGAAGGCATTTTGGAGTTTGTAATTTGTTCTTCTACTCTTTTCAAATTAGAGACCTGTAATTCCATTGAAACCATAACTTTTAAATGGGATTGTAATGAATTATAGGTTACCTTTGCTTAGAAAACAAACAAAACCCCCCTCAATTTTGGAACTGAGCAATATTGTATTTTCTATTTTTTAAAAAAATGTTTATTTCTTTGTATATACAGTATACATTAGGATTTTCTGTGTGTGGTACCTAACTCTTGATTTTGATTTATTAAGCATCTACTATATGCTATTCACTAGTAAAGATACAAACTTTAGACCCTATCCTTTTAGAGCTTAGAAATTAGAAAGGAGATTTGACATATGCACATGAAACCTGTAGGTCAAGAGAGCTCTTGAACTCTTTTCCTCTGACAGAAGAACAGGCTTAATCTTGGGGATGTCTAACCAATAATGGCTTCCTATTGCTTATTACCTATATTAAAAAAAAAAAACTCAGGAAATATAAGAATTGTCTTTTGTGGAGGCCTAAGGTCTTCCACTCCAATTTACTGTTCAGCATTAAGCTACTAATACAATTCACATAGACCAGGTTTATTTATTAGTATGTTAAAAAAAATGTAAAGAACTGCAACAGACTTCTTTAGCAAAGAGCAAGAGAAAGCCTCACCAGGATGATGATCCTATGTTGCTTTTTCTCCAGAGGTTTAGCCATAGCCTCTACACACTCACAGTATCACCTTTTGGATACCACAAGGAATGTAGTTGTAAGGCACCATGTCAGTGCAGGACCTCAGCTTCTCTGACACTTCTTTTTGACTCTGGGAAGTTTTCATGGATTGAATACTTTGTCATGGCTCCCTCATTCTTTTGGGATTCCCATTTTTTCATATCACACCAGCAGTCTGCATGAACCCCTCATTCCAGGCTACTCCAAGACTGGATGACTTTGGAACTTCTCAGAATACACCTAGAGCTGCAGCCTCTTCTTCTGCCAGTTTCATGCTTGTGTCTCACTACTGTATGATCTTCCAAGCTGGAAATCCCTCATCTTCCTCATGGCTGTCCTCTGCAGCAACATCTGCCCAGAATGTTTCATGTGAATGCCCTCTTGAACTCTTGGCTGATATTACAGGGAACAGAGGGGACAGTTCTCTTATAATTGCTTGATTCCTTTCAGCATAAATTTTCTTGGCAGATGCCTTCTGCTTAGAGATAAGTGTAATTGCAAAATGAGTCACAAGTATTTTGCAATCACCATATGCAAAGTGTCACATACTGACAGGTTAAATCAGGGAAGGTTTCATAGAGGAGGTGCCGTCAGAGTTGGATTTTAACTAGTAAGTAGGAATTCATTAGAAGAAGTAGGAGAGGGAAGATAATCCATAGACAGGCAACAGTATAAACAAAGGCTCTAAAGCCAGAAATCCCAGGAAATGCTTAGGGGCCAGAAAAGTCTAGTTTGATTGGAATAAAGAGAGTGTAGAATGATCAGCAGAGCAATTTAACAGGGAACAGATAAAATAATATAAACAGAAAAATTAAAAATTAAATCTAGAAACGTTGGGACCGGAGATCTGAGTCCTAAATTCTGTCAATTTCATAACTATCCTGTCACATTAACTCTCTTAACTTCCTTGGCTTAATTCCTTTTCTAAGAGTAGCTCAGAACAGTTAGGTGGCACAGTGGATATAGCTCCAGATCTGGAGTCAGGAAAACCTGAGTTCAAATGTGCTTTCAGATACTTGCTGATATACAACCCTGGGCAAGTCACTTAACCCTGTTTGCCTCAATTTCTTCACCTATAAAATGAGCTAGAGAAGAAAATGGCAAATTACCCTAGTATCTCTGCCAAAAAAAAAAAAAAAAAACCCAAATAGGGTTACAAAGAGTCAGCTATAACTAAAAAACCGTAACAAGAACAAAGACAATTTTTTTGTATTTTCTGTATTTCTCCCCTCCTCCCTTCCCCCCACCCAATCTAAAACAGCTGTTTGTGGACTGTTAAGACCACCTTTTGGCACCTGACTGAATTTCACAAATATTCTTTACTTTTCTACATTTCCAATTCCCCTTTTGCCCATGATTAACTGCTGTGTTTCCCTATCTTCATAATACATTCATGTTTGTTCACTGAAAAACTTTTTCCTGATAAATAAATACACAGAGAGAGGGAACTTTCTGCTACCCAAAATCAACAAACTGAAAAAGAATGTACCTAATTCAGCCCTTTAATCTGTCCAGGAGTGTGTGCATGCCTTCCAAGGCAAAACATCTTTCTGGAAAATAAGCACATGATGTGAGTTTAATCCTAATATACCAAACTTAAGCACTGGCCTCCTCCCTTCCTTTGCCCTTACTTTTTCTCCTTCCTCCCTCAAATATTTCCATTAGGTATAATGAAAATAGGGGACACAATTATGATTTGGAGATTTAGAAAAAGGCTGTAAAAATAAAGAACTTTATGAATTCCAGGAGCTATATTGATTTGCCTGCATAGATTTTATGAAAAAAAAAAAGAATGAAAGCAAGACTATTTAATAAAAAAGTAAAACGTATACTGGTGTGCTTGAGAAATTTAACACGAATTTTGAGCTTTAAATTTTCAAAGTTTTTATCTTGTATTTAGTAATGACCCACAAAGAGAGATGATCAGATGCATATACAAAACAAGGAATAAAATCTTACAAGAGGTCCTTATCATTTAATGAAGGAGACCCAAATGAATTATCAGACAATAAGGAAAGAATAACAAAAAAGTGTTCTGTGCCCCTATTCAAATCTGTTTATTACCATTGGCTCTGCCTATATCAATCTATCTAGTTTTTGCCTTTCTACTAAAGTCTACTCAAATGCCAATTTGTACCAAGGGAGCAACCCTGGATTTTCAGGCAGCAGAATGTAGGATTTGCAGTCTGCATTTGTGAGACAATAAAATTGCAGGTTGTTGAAGTATTGAATTAAGATTGTGTTTATAGGATTATAAATTTAAAGATGTAAGAGACCCCAGAAATCACAGAATCACAAAACTTGAAATTTGGAAGAGACCTAAGTGTCCATCTAGTTCAATCCAAATATAAAGTCGTTGCCCAGCTACAACTACTCAAAGCTCTCTAAGGAGGGGAGAATCTATTAGGCAATTTCATAGTTTTAGATAGCACTTAATTGTTAGGAAGTTTTTTTCTAAGGCCTCAATCAGCCATTGTATCAGGTTCTGTTCCCTGGAACCAAGGTCAACAAATCTCTCTATATTATAGCCCTTTAAATCCTGGAAGAAAGCTGTCATCTCTTGTCTTTTTTTTTTTTTTTTCTCCCTAGGCTAAACATTCCCTCATTAACTCTTTTTGGTCGACAGATTACACCAGTGACCCATAATGATTTGTAATATATTTTAATTCCCAGATCCTTTTCAGAACAATTGCAATCTATCCATCTTTTTCTCATAATAAAGTCATCTGATTTCCTCACTTTATTTGGAACATCCCTTTTGTACTGACTGTGCTAATTCTTGTTCCTCTGACTAGATTTGGACCCCAGTCTTTGGATCCTAAAGGTAATCCTAACAGTGTAGCTCAGACCTTTAATCATTGTGCTTTTCATTATTCAGCGTCCAATAATCTCAGCTCTTAGAAAAATAATTTATTAAAAATAATAATAAAAAGAAAGAAAAGTAATTTATTCATTTGGCATAGCAAGAATAATTAGTTACTTTTAGAATAGTAAATGTTGGCCGAATTGTTTGACATAGCCATGTTGACTTAGCTGTTACTTGATCTTTTGAGAACCAGCACAGTGAAAGCCAAAATTTTGTGAATTCTGCTATTTAGTGCTATAAATTCACACAGATCTTATTCTGTATACAGGGTCTAAATCAGTTAAGTCCTCATTTCACTTTTGCACTTTTCATTTTAAAATGGGTTAGTTAACTGATGAGGAAAAACTTCAGGTAAAGTATTTGTGACAGAAGTGAAAAGTCCAAGATCAGGATATGTTAGTACTTTGTTTTTTTTCCCCAATGGAAACGAATGAACTCATTTGGCTAAAGTTCCACTTTTTTCCTGAATACTCAAGTTATCTGGAAACAGAATTTTCTAGAAAGGAGATGGGACATTCTATAAATGGATCGCCATTAGGCAAAATTGAGAGAATTTGTGAGAAAATGAATTAATTCACTGAAGCAAGTCCTAAAAGCACATTAAGCTAGATTGTTTTGCTCCTGTTTTTAATGTGGATGTAACATGAATAGTCTTAAGAATTGGATGCCATTGTTTAGGTGGCATAATTTTTAAGCCAGCTTTGGCATTGTTTCCTGCTAATTTTTATTTGCCAAATTATATTTTCTCTTGTCACTGGATAAAATAGAAGCAAAAATGTTAATCGAAATATTTTTGGGGGAAGGAGAGTGGTTTGAGCATCAGTGATATTCTCTCAGAATGTACTTTTCTTAATTCAGCATGGACCTGTAGGCACTCTGTATTTGTATATGTATGTATATAGAATTTAGATTGTATAAATAGAATTCTATGTGTTCATGTTACTTTTAATAAATTATATAAGTACCATAGTAAAAAAAGAAGTCTAGTTAGTTACAAAGTATTTCCTAGCCCTTGAACTGAAATTCAAGCTCACTTTCTCACAAATATATTCCATATCTATGGTTAGAATAGGAGAGTGCTACAGACTTAAAGTATAGTAACAATAAGATAACAATGCATAAATACTACAGCACCTCAAAGTCCTTTTTCTGGATGTAAAGCTCACCATGGGATGGAGTCTTGGTGTTGGAGTACTTGGTGATGGATGGAGTTGCTCTTGTTGCTAGGCTGGCCTAAATCCTCCTGGGGCTCAGCTATGATACTGAATAGGTTAATGCTCTTGCTCTCCTGGCTCTAACTAAATCCTTTTTGCTGAGCTCTTATAGTGTTTTGTTTTTTCCCCAGTTAAGGTGCTACTACTTTGTTCTTTTAGAAAAGTCAGAAATTCTTGGTCTTGAATTGACAGAAGCTTTTCTGGTTTTGCTCCTTTGCTAAAGTTATGAAGTACGACATCTTTCAGGCAAAAAGTTGGAGAGCTACAACTTTCTCTATTGAACAATTCCTTCTTGTTCAGAGCTGGGATCTCTTAGTGAGGGACACCATCCTAATTTATAGTGACTCTTCCAGATATTTACCAGGTTTCTACTGTGTCTCATGCAAATGAGTATATGTGGGGGGTAGGGTAGGGGTGGGATGGGAAGGGATAAGAAACCAAGGGATATATTTAAACATGAAAACCTAACCATCAGTGCCTTGGAGGAAAGTACCTTGTATCTGCTTGCCTTTTCATATACACTTGAATTACTCAAAGCCAAAAAATCCCTTCCTAGGAATGAAATGCTTCTTTTTTCTTGAAAAAGTTTTACCCTTGTATTATACTATCTCAGTCTTTTCTGCTTAGAATCTTCAGTTTTGTTAAAAACTAACAAACTGAGGCCCAGAGAAACAAAGTTATTTGCCTAAGTCTCTATAAATATTAAGTGGCAAAATTAAGACTCTATCCTGAGTATATGCCTCCAAATCCAGCATTCTTTCCTTTAGATCAAATTGCCCTTCTAAAGGAAAAGGATGGGGAGTTGTTTCTTGTGGCCAACCTGACTGGAACATTAATTTGTAAGACAGTACTGTATGTCAGAGTTGTAGGGACAAGCCCTGTTTCTACCCTGCCATCCCCAACCATGAAAAGCTCATTTTCTCCCTCCAAGTTGACAAGTCATTTTCACTTAATTCATTGGTACCCATCTTTTCTATTGTGAATTCCATTTTACCTATACTTGCATTTGTTTTCAGTTCAACATTAGGTTGGAGTTTCCATTTCCTTACAGCACTGCCAATATCTCATCTAACTTTTTTTTTTTAAAGAAGGATTTTCTATTTTAATGGATAAAAGGTAATATGATTATCTTGGTTTAAAAGAGCCTCTAAAGCCTGGAGAGACTTGCATGAACTGATGCTGAGTGAAATGAGCAGAACCAGGAGATCATTATATACGGCAACAACAATATTATATGAGGATCAGTTCTAATGGACATGACTCTCTTCAACAGTGAAATGCTTCAAACCAATTCCAGTTGTTCAGTGAAGAAAGCCATATATACCCAGAGAGAGGGATGTGAAATATGGACCACAACATAACATTTTCATGTTCTCTATTGAGGTTTGCTTGCATTGTATTTCCTTTATCGGATTATTATTTCTTGTAGATACGATTTCTCCTGCACAAAAAATTATGTGTGGCAATAACTATACATATATTCGATTTCTTAAGTATTCTAACATAATTATCATATAGTGGATATCCTGCCATCTAGGGGAGGGGTGGGGAGTAGGGGGGAAAAATTTGTAACAGAAAGCTTTGTAAGGGTTAATGTTTAGGAATTACCCATACATATGTTTTGCAAATAAAAAGTATTAATAAATAAAAAAAAATTATGATGTCACTTCCAAAAAAAAAAAAAAAGAGCCTCTAAAGGTGATTGTTCCACTGTACTCTGCTCTTATCAAACCTTATCCGGAGTCTTGATGACTCTAGGCCTGGCTCTTTATCCAATGTACCATCTAACTGTCCCCTTCCACATAGTAATCCATCAGATATTTGAAGATAACTCTCCTGTTCCCCAAATCTTTTCTTCCTCAGACTAAATATCTCCAGTTGCTAAAAATGATCCTCATTTGACAATGATCCCCAAGTCTGACCACCCTCCTCTGCACTCTCTCTGGCTCATCACTATGGTGCCGCAGATAGAGCGTTACTGAGTTCAAATCTGATCTTAGTCATACACTGGGTATGTTATTCTGGGCAAGCAACAGAGTTACTGTTTGCCTCAGTTTCTTCATCTGTAAAATGAGCTGGAGAAGGAAATGGCAAACTGCTCCAGTATCTCTGCCAAGGAAACCCCAAATGTGATCATGAAAAGTCAGATGTGACTGGAATGACTGAACACTACCATTACAAATCATATGGAAGAGTTCTTTTTGCCTCCAGAGAGCAGAACCTGGAGCAATGATTGAAACTTACAAAAAAAAAAAAAAAAAGGCAAATTTAAGCTTGATGTCAGGAAAAACTTACCACATTCTGTTCATTCTCTCTTGACCATCTCTTCTATCATCCCTTCTCACTCACTCCTATTACTCCCACTGATAGAGTGTGTACGTTATTGTGAGTCATCATTTTGTGTTTGGGTTGAAATAGATGGTTCCTTTCAATTCTCAAGTTTTATGATTCTGTGAATGTGAGCTTCTTTTCATGTGGGTTATTAGTAGCTGAACAATACAATTTCAATCATATTTAATAAATTTTCTTCTAGTACTTTCTATAAAATCTTCATTTTAAATAGTGTGGTATAGTGGGAAGTGTCCTGTATTTGGAGTCAGAAGATTTGTATTCAAATCAAATTCAAATCAAAATTTCTGTAGCATGGCTGTGTAACCCTATATGTCACTTAATCTCTGTAGGCCTCAATTCTCTGATATGAAAAAGAAGGCATGAATTAAATGGCCTCCATGTCTTTTTCACCTATAAGACTATATTCTTTGTCATTCTGTTCTTCACAGTACAGAAATCACTTAAAAAATTATTTAGCAGACTCCTAAACAATCAGGAATTAAACTACTGGGCAAGTTTCTCCCCATATTGATTTCTTTCTTTTAAAAATTTTTTTCAATACTATTTTATTTTTCCAAATATATGTAAAGATAGTTTTCAACATATATATTTTTTTCTTTATTAAAGCTTTTTTTTTTGCAAAACATGTATGGGTAATTCTTCAACATTGACCCCTACAAAGCTTTCTGTTACAAATTTTTCCCTCCTAGTCCCCACCCCTCCCCTAGATGGCAGGAAGTCCACTACATGTTAATTGTGTTAAAATACTTGACAAATCAAATATATGTATACATATTTCCACACTTATCCTGTTGTGCAAGAAAAATCTTATCTACAAGAAAAAAAATCTGAGAAAGGAAACACAATGCAAGCAAACATCAATAGAGAGCATGAAAATGCTATGTTGTGGTCCACATTTCATATCCCTCTCTCTGGGTGGATATGGCTTTTTTACTGAATAATTGGAACTGGTTTGAAACATTTTGTTGTTGAAGAGAGCCATGTCCATCAGAATTGATCATCATATAGTCTTTCAACATATTTTTTATTAAAACTTTTTATTTTTCAAAACGATGGACAATTCTTCAACATTAGCCTTTGCAAAAGCCTGTATTGCAATTTTTCCCCTTTTCCCTAGATGGCAAGTAGTCAAATATATGTTAAATATGGTAGAAACATATGATAAATCCAATATATGCATACACATTTATACAATTATCATGCCACACAAGGAAAAAAAAGAAGCAAAGTAAAATGCAATCAAATAGCAACAAAAAAAGTGAAAATGCTGTGTTGTGAACCACACTTAGTTCCCTCAGTCCTCTCTCTGAGTGTAGATAGCTTTCTTCATCACTGAACAAATGGAACTGGTTTGAATCATCTCATTGTTGAAGAGAGCCATGTCCATCAGACTTGATTATCATATAATCTTGTTGTTGCCTTGTACAATGATCTCTTGGTTCTGCTCATTTCATTTAGTATCAGTTCATGTAAGTCTCTCCAGGCCTCTCTGAAATCATCAGGCTGGTCGTTTCTCTTTTTTTAATTAATTAATTAATTATTTTTTATTTGCAAAACATATGTATAGGTAATTCTTCAACATTGACCCTTACAAAGCTTTCTGTTAGAAATTTTTCCCTCCTAGTCTCCACCCGTCCCCTAGATGGCAGGATATCCACTACATGTTAATTATGTTAAAATACTTGACAAATCAAATATATGTATACATATTTCCACACTTATCATTGTTGTGCAAGAAAAATCGTATCTACAAGAAAGAAAATCAGAGAAAGGAAACACAATGTAAGCAAACATCAATCGAGAGCATGAAAATGTTATGTTGTGGTCCACATTTCACATCCTTCTCTCTGGGTGTATATGGCTTTCTTCACTTAAAATTGGAACTGGTTTGAAACATTTCATTGTTGAAGAGAGAGAGCCATGTCCATCAGAATTGATCATCATGTAGTATTGTTGTTGCCATGTATAATGATCTCCTGGTTCTGCTCATTTCACTCAGCATCAGTTCATGCAAGTCTCTCCAGGCCTCTCTGAAATAGTCCCGCTGGTCATTTCTTACAGAACAATAATATTCCATGATATATTTATACCATAATTTATTCAGCCATTCTCCAATTGATGGGCATCCATTTAGTTTCCAGTTTCTAGCCACTACAAAAAGGGCTGCCACAAACATTCTTGAACATGTGGGGCCCTTTCCGTCCTTTAAGATCTCTTTGGGATATAAGCCCAGTAGAAACACTGCTGGATCAAAAGGTATGCACACTTTGTTAACTTTTTGTGCATAGTTCCAAATTGCTCTCCAGAATGGTTGGATCTGTTCACAGTTCCACCAACAATGTCAACATAACATTTTTGTAAGACTTTATGTTCCAAATTTTTTTCCTTGCTTCCCTTCCCTTCCCCCTCCCCAAGATTGTAAGCAATCTGATATAGGTTAAATATGTATAATTCTTTTACACATATTTCCATATTTGTCAAGAAATGCAAGAAAAATCAGAACTAGAGGGAAAAACCATGAGAAAGAAAACATGCAAACAAGTAAACAAACAAAAGTGAAAACACTGCTTTGATTCACATTCAGTCTCCTTAGTTCTCTCTCTGGATACAAATGGAAAATGGCATTTTCCATCTCAAATCTATTGTATTGCCTTAATTATTGCATTGCTGAGAAGAGCCAAGTACACAAGTTGATCATCACATAATCCATTGTTACTCTGTACAATGTTGTCTTGATTCTACTACTCACTTCACTCAGCTTCAGTCCATGTAAGTCTTTCCAGGCTTTTCTGGACATCATCCTGCTCATTATTTTTTTAAATAGAATAATATTCCATTACATTTGTATACCATCACTTATTTAGCTATTCCCCAAATTGGTGGGCATTCACTCACTTTCCATTTCCTTGCTACTACAAAAAGGGCTGCTGTAAATATTTTTTTGGACATATGGGTCCTTTCCTCTCTTTTATGATCTCTTTAGGAAACAGTGAAGCTACTGTATCAAAGCGATATGCACAGTTTTATCGTCCTTTGGGCATAGTTTCAAAATTGCTCTCCAGAATGGTTGGGTCATTTCACAATTCCACCAACAATGCATTAGTGTCCCAGTTTTCCCATATCCCTTCCAAGATTTATCCCTCTCTTTTCCTGTTATATTAGTCAATCTGAGAAGTGTGAAGTGGTAGCTCAGAGTTGCCTTAATTTGCATTTCCCTAATTAATAGCAATTTAGAGAATTTTTTCACATGACTAGAAATAGCTTTAATTTTTTTCATCAGAAAATTGTTCATTCTTTGATCATCTATCAGTTGGAGAATGGCTTGAATTCTTATAAATTTGACTCATTTCTCTATATATTTTAGAAATGAGGCCTTTATCACTAACACTGGTGGTAAAATTTCCTTCTAATCTTGGCTTCTTTGGTTTTGTTTGGGCAAAACCTTTCTAATTTAACCATGTATATTTCTTTATAATTTGTTGCATTATGTACAAGTAGGTAGTCTGTTACTTATAGTCTTTTTTGCCATTTGTTTCACTTTTACTGTTCTTTTTATGCTTCTCTTGAGTTCTGGTTTTGGAGGTCAAATTTTTTGTTCAGATCTGGTCTTTTCATTAGAAATAGGTGAAAATTTCCTTTATCATTGAATGACCATCTTCTTCCCTGGAAGATAATGCTCATTTCAGCTGGATAACTTATTCTTGGCTGTAATCCAAATTCCTTTGCCTTTCTGAATATCTGATTCCAGGCCCTTCGATCCTTTAATGTGGAAGCTGACAGATCTTATGTGATTCTAATTACAGTTTCTCAGTATTTGAATTGTTTCTTTCTATCTGCTTGTAATATCTTTTTCTTGATGCAATCGTCCTGAAATTTAGCCGCGGTATTCCTTAGGGTTTTAATTTTGGGGTCTCTTTCAGGAGGTGATTGATGAATTGTTTCAATGGTGATTTGGCCTTCTGATTCGAAAACATTAGGGCAATTTTCTTTCATGATTTCCTGGAAGATAGCATCCTTAGATTGTCTTTCCTAGATGTGTTTTCCAAGTCACTTGTTTTTCCTAGGAGATATTTCATATTTTTTCCTATTTTTTTTGTTTGATTGATTCTTGAAGTTTTATTGAGTCATTCACTTCCATTTCTTCAATTCTAATTTTTAAAATATTATTTTCTTCAGTTACCTTTTTTAGCTCCTTTTGTAACTGGCCAATTGAATTTTTTTGTTCATTGCAGTCTTTTTCCATTTCGCCAGTTTTGTTTTTCAGTGAGTTATTGTCTTTTTCCATTTCACCATTTTTGTTTTTCAGTGAATTGGTGTCTTTTTCCATTTTGCCAATTTTGTTTTTCAGTGAATTGGTGTCTTTTTCATATCTCTGTTGTAGGGCATTATATCTATCTTGCAATGACCTCAGTTCATTTCCCTATTTTTCTTCTAACTCTCTTTTGAGATTCTTTATGCAATCTTCCAGGAAAGCCTTGTGGAACAGGACCAGCTCATGTCTCCCTTTGTGGCTTTCTCTGGTGTTGCTTTACTTTTAAGAACCTTAGGATCTGAGGTCTGCCCTTCTTTCTCTCCATAAAAGCTGTCTATGGTGAGAGTTCTTTTCTGTTTCTTACTCATTTTTTAGAGCTTGAGGTCTGTTCAGAGCAGAGGAGTGGCAGCTGTTTTGCCCTGGGGCAGTTCGGCTGGTTGATTTCTGGTGTTGGGCTGGCCTAGGCTAGGTCCCATATTCTCAGTGTTTTCAATCTATCCTTCACCAAAGGCAGATCTGCCAAAGCACCTGCCTGCAACCATAGCAAAGTGGCCCGAGCGTCTCCCAGGGACTTCCCAGGTGCTTAGAATCCACCATGCTTCGTCCCAGCCCTGGTCTCCTGCTCTGGCTACACGCTACCACCTGAGCGTGGCAAACCACCCAATCCCTTGCCTGTCTGAAGCAGACCTGCTCTGAAGCTCTTCCAAAGGAAGTTTTGCTGAAAATGTGTTGTACTCCAAGTATTTGGGAGAGCTTTCACTCCAGAACCAGTTCAGAGGCTTAATCTGCTGTTGGTTTGAGAGAAGGTCAGAGGAGCTCATAGAGAGCTGTGTCTGCACTCTGCCATCTTGGCTCCACCTACTTATAGTCTTTTTAAAAAAACCTTTATTTTATTTTTAATTTATGGGATAAAACAGTGTAACAGTATAATTTTAAAAGGATTGCTCATGAGACTGTAAGTCTATTATGTAAACTTAGTATTCCTTTAAAATATATAATAAAATTGTTGTGTAAATTTTTCCTTTTTTCTTTCTCTTCCCCAATCTTTGAGATGTCAAGATATAATTAACAGAATACACATATGTACACATGTAAAATTATTCTCTATATATTTCTACTTGTCAGTTCTCTGGATGCAGATAGCAACTTCTGTCACAGTTAATCTTTGTAGTTAACCTGGGTATTTAAAAATAGTCAAAATGACTTATTTGCTCAAAAAAATTTCCTAGGGTGATAAGAGGTTAAGTGACTTGAATATAGTAATATAATTATGCCAGACATAGGATTGAAACTTAGATCTTCTTGACTCCAAGGCCAGCATCCCTTTAACTCTCAGGCTATGTAAATGTAGGTATTAAATACACAAATATTTGTACAGAAGAGATAAAGAAGCCAGGAATCTGTCTGACCAATGTAACTTCTACAGAAAGTTGGTGACCCAAAATGGGAAGTTGCAGGGACTTTTGTGGGAAACTGTGCAAGGGAATAAGGCGAAAATTTTAAAAGCTGAGGAAAAATAAGAAATGAGAAACAGCAGACATGTTGAGGTAAAGAAGAGGCTGTTGTGGAAAAACTGAGAGTTCAAAAACTGTGGGGAAATATTGGTGAATAGAGAAAAGGAGAAAAAAAAGAGGGGGAACTCAAGAAAGGTGGGAATGCAGGGAAAAGCTTGAAAATTGGAAATTAGTTGTAGAGGGAGAAGGGTTTTCCTAATAGAAAGCAGAGAAGCCTTTCTTAGACATTCATCCAGAGCTTCTTGCCTGGCAGTAAAAGTATTGGTTTAAGGAGGTCAAGCGAAAATCAGTCTTGGATGTTAATAAACTGTTGCAGCAAAGTATGATCTAAAAGAAGAGTAAAGGCTCATTGAATCCAGAGACCAAAAGGATATGTCTTTGGGAATCCAGGAAAGAGCGAAAGTCAGGGATAACAGATGGACATCCTGAGTGTTGCACTGGTAACCATGATATATAAAAAAGACCTAGGGGAAAGCCTCCTCCTCCAGTACACTGGGCAGATCCTCTGTGGGATATTAATGGGAAGATATCAATAAGCACAGCACAGAATGAGAAGACATGGATGAATTGCCATCTGCCTCAATGAAGAACTGGCTATCCATAGAGATGAAATCATAGACCTATAGAAGTAAATTCTAGTGATAGCTAAGCTGCTCTGAATTCTTACTACCACAGATGCTTGATTGAGATTGGTTGAAGATGGTAAAAGTCTTAACCAGATCTCAAAGGTCTTCGCAGTGAAAGCACTATGTAAAATGTGGACATATTTATCATCACAGCTTATATCTGTATAGTACTTTATAGCTTAGAAGTAGCCACACTTATAAAGGGCTTTATACATTCACATACATTCTTAAAAAAAAAAGTTTTAATGATGTCTTTTGTTTTTTTATGTTAGTTACAGATTATTCTCATTTTATGAGAGCTTTTGTAACAAAGTAAATCAGGTAAGCCTAATAATATAGTGACCTCATTTAGAAATGCATGCAACATTTTATATCTGCAGCATTTCTCCCCTCTTTTAAAAAAAATTAACAAGTCTTTTTTTCTCTCCCTCCCTACCCTTATCATATTAAAAATAATTTCCTGTATAGTCAAGCAAAACAAATTTCTTTAATGTCTGAATACAAAAAATGTATAGATCACCTCTCTATAATGGATAGCATCAGCGTCTGTTCTGTCATTGAATCTTTACACCTCTGGTATGTGTGTCCAATCCTCTTAGATATGTGTTTGCATCTCACTGACATGAGTGTATGTGTGTATATAATCATACTACCAGAATTTAGTCATGTAATCCAATCTTATTTTACAGATGAGAAAACTGAGGTACAGGAAGGTTAAGTAATTTGCACAAAGCTCTATAGGTAGTAACAGCAAAGTCAGGATTCTCTCTCCAGTCTTGTGTGCAAAAGTTGCCTTGCTCCTTTCTCTGCTCCATGTTAAGGTGACTTGGATAGAAAATGCAAACAGAAAAAAAAGCATTCTTACAATGAAAAAAGAATTCACAAGGTTCCTTTAAATAAATGATTTCTCTAGAACATGGGTTCTTAATCTGGTGTCCATGGATTTGTTTTCCCTTCTGGTATTTGTTTTTATTTTATATCATTTCCCCCCCATTCAACAGTTCTCCATTCACTGGAGAACTATTGCCTCCATTCAAATCTTCTTCACTTCTCACCTGAATTATGGCAATGCCTTCCCAACTGTTTTCCCTGCCTCACCTCTCACGTCCATCTTACTGCTGCCAAAAAAAAATTTTTTTTTTCCTTAAACATAAATATATAACCACATGACAACCAACTCCAATGGATCCCTCTTGCCTCTAGGATAAAATAGAGATTGTTCTTTGGAGCTTTTAAAGTTGTATACAGATCTAATCTTCAGCTATCTTTGAGGTAGTTAGGTGGTGCAATGGGTTGAGAGCCAGGCCTGGAATAAGGAAGATCTGAGTTTGAATCCAGCATCAGACATTTACTAAGCTATATGACCCTGGGCAAGTTATTTAATCCCGTTTGCTTCAGTTTCCTCATCTGTAAAATGAGACAGAGAAAGAAATGGCAAACCATTCTGTATCTTTGCCAACAAATCCCCAAATGAAGTCACAAAGATTTGGATACAATTGAAAGGACTGAACAAATGTATTTAGCTTTGTATTTATGTTGATTATATTCATATATATCCTTGTCCCCCCTGTTAGAATGTATGTTTCTTATCAGTAGGATCATTTCATTCTTTTTTTTTTTTTTTTTTTTTTTTGGGTATGCTGGTGCCTGGCTCACTGCTTCGCACATAGTAGGTGCTTAATAAATGCTTATCTATTTAATGCCAGGCTAATCCCAGGAGAAAGGCCTGTGGGGGGAAATGAGCAATAATGAAACTTTAATTTTTATTTTGTACTCTCCTTTGCCTTCCCCTGTATTTTAACTAATAGCTACCAACCTTATTGAATCGGGCAAGTTGAAATTTCCCTACACATCCCAACATAGCTTTGTCAGTAGTCTGCCTCTTGCAATTAATCACTGTCACAGTGGCTGTATTTGTGAATGGTATTTGTGAGGGCAGCAATCATGTTCTGAATTCTCTGTACAGATTTCTATGTATATCCCTCTCAAGGGCTTCATTAACCCATACTTTAATTTGCAACAATCTACAGATCAAAATCTGATCCTCAGAACTTCTGTTATGATTTTCTTTAGGGCATTCACATCAATAGCCATATATAAAATGGTAATTGTTCCCTAGAGTGGTAGGACTGGGCCTAGATCACATTCTTTGTCTATTCCAGTGGTACAAATGGAAGCTATATAAACACAGGCAGCCAAATAGAGTAAACACAAGGATTAATAACTCGAGACATGATGATGGAAAGGTGACTTTCTGTCTAAGGTTTGAAACTGATTTTTCTTGAGAAACCAAGCGTTTAATTTTGAATCTCCTCAAGTGCTTTTTGGTCTGTGGTTTGGAGGATTCACTGGTTTGCTATTAAGGTTAGATTTGGTTTTTTTATTATTTTTTTTATTTGCAAAACATATGTATGGGTAATTCTTCAACACTGACCCTTACAAAGCTTTCGGTTACAATTTTTTCCCCCTTAGGCCCCACACCCCTCCTCTAGATGGCAGGAAATCCACTACATGTTGATTATGTTAAAATACTTGACAAATCGAATATATGTATGCATATTTCCACACTTATCATTGTTGTGCAAGAAAAATCGTATCTACAAAAAAAAAAGATTACATTTGACTTGCTTTTTAAGTTATGATTAATCTTTCAGGTTTTGTTAAAAAACAAAACAAAATAAAACATGTTATTAATACTTTTGCTTTTAACATCAGCTCCCATGCTCTCTCCCTTCTACATGAGTATTTTCCCTACTGGCTCAAATTGAAGCCTACCCATGTTTTCTAATTCTGTGTCTTTTTTTCTTCCACAAAATACTCTCTTTCCCCATACCAGGTTGAAATTCTGCCCTGAAATCCAGAGTGAATCTTCTGTCATGGCAGAAACAAAAACAAACTTCAATTAGACAAAATAACCAGTACAATGACGGCATCTGATAATGTATATGCCATTCTATTTTAATAGTACCCAATTCTTTGTCCTGAAAGAGATGGCATGTAATTATTTATTCTCTGATATTATCATTGCTCTTTGAATTTTTTTCAGTTTGTTTTCTTTGAGATGATGTTGTATATTGTTACAGATATTTTTTAAGTTCTCTTGATTTTGTTTATTTCATTCTGCATCAGTTCATACAAATTTTAAATTTCTTTGAATTCTTTATTTGTCATTTCTTACTCTAAAGTATTTCATTACATTAATGTATTAGAGTTTTTTCCCCTGCTGTTTCCCATGCTGTATCCACTGTGTTTCCAATTCTTTGTTACCATACTATGAAAATTTTCATTGTATACCTGATATTTAGTTTATGCCTTTGATAATCTTGGGGTACATTTTCAGTAATAGGATTCAGATATGTTTTTAAAATAAGGTCTCATCTCCTCATATTTAATGGTCTTCAGTGTAACTTGTTCTCTCCCTCTACATCAGCGTCAAGTTAAAAATAGAGTAACTCTGCAAACTAACTAGCGTAATTGTATTGAGATACCTTCCCTTAAAGAAAACAAAATTCTGATGGTCTGTGAAGACTCTTTGGTCTTTGTCTTCTGTGCTTAAAAAGCTTTATACCATTCCTTTCATCTCATTCTCCTTACAGACTCCCTTTCCCCCCAGAATTGGAGAAATGTAATTTTTATAAATGACCCGAGCTGCCATTTTCTTAACCTTCAAATAACCTTAAATCAGAGCTACCTTAAAAAAGAGATAGATGCTAAGTCCTGAGCATTAGGGAAGGTAAGCAACCATTCCTCCCTCCCTATGCCATCACACTTCTTGACAATTTGCCTTCCCTTTTCCTCTTCTTTCTGTCTCATTTTTTTTCTTCTTGGACATAAATAGCTAAGTTCTATTTCCTTCTTGAGGTTGTGAACTTTGGATTGGCAGGAATAAAGCTCCTGAAATGGAATAAGTCTGTGAAAGATTCTCTAGACAGTTGGCATTTCTTTTTACTGTCTCTTGGTTCCTCATGCCAGGCCTGGAATTAGATACTGGTATTGAGATGAAGGACCTTTCCAAGCATGGGGCCCAGAGCCATTTCTGCATCTTTGGGCATTGTTTCAATTATTGGGCTCTTTTCCTCCCTGCTTTTTCCTTTTTTGATAAATTTAGGCTTCTGGTATGTTTACAATTTTGACATTCTAAAAATCCTGCCATTCCATAAAAGGGTGAAGATTTTAGAGAAACAAGGGCTCATGATCTGTTAAAAAAGACTCTGAAGAATCAGAATGGGATTTTGATACATACACAGAGCCTACCAATGCCTATTACTGAAAGCAGACAAGAGTGATAGGCTGTGGATTTTACTAGGCTCCATAAACAAAGCACTGGCCACAAGACATCAAAAAGCCTTGGAATGAAATTGGGGCTTGGAAAACTTTCAGCCTAGATTATAGTAAGAATTGTGAGAGTTATTGAAAAAACCACCATTAGGAATCAAACAATTATCCTTCTAAGTGCAAATTTTGACCTCTTTGAAGTTATTGGGCAGGAGTAGTTGAGATGATAGATTTTAGAAGTGAAGATACTTTTAATAGCAGAAAAGTGTTATTTCTGAGATCTAATACAAGATCAGTTCTCTTGTTCTATTGGTTTTCTTAGTACACTTGCTCATTGTTGCTTGAAACCAATAGAGCCAATTTTCCATCTGTCCCTGAAAACAAGGTATGACTGTGATAAAGAACTGCTAATTAGGGAAAAGGTAGGGATTTGCCCTAGGTAGGATCAGAGAAGATTTTACACATCTGTGTCCATATTCAGAAATGCCTACCTCAAATTAAAGCAACTTGGAGATTATCATCTCATACCCTCCAGATTGGCTAAAATGATAGAAGGGGAAAATGACAAATGTTGGAGAGGAGTGTGGAAAAATTGCAACATTGATGCACTGTTGGTGAGACTGTGAATTGATCCAAGTATTTTGGAAAGCAATCTGGAACTATGTCCAAACAAGGCAAACAGAAGTTAAGTGACTTGCCCTGAGTCACACAGAACATATCTCAGGCCAAATTTGAATTCAGGTTATCTTGATTCTAAGCCCAGGGCTCTATTCACTCTATCCATCAAATAGGACAAGAATTAGGGAGATTCATTTTTATAGGAAAGAGGGAATGTGACCTAGTGAAAGAATAATCAGAGAAGCAGAAGAAAAAAACAGAAGATAGCAGTGAGATGAAGGTCATTTCATTAAGTGCTTATTGCGTGCCAGGTATTGTGCTAGAAGCACTGGAGATGGAAAGAAAGGGACAGAATTGTGGCCAATCTTCAAGGAACTCATTCTAATTGGGAAGACAACATGCAAGCAAGCACATACATTCAGTGAGGAAATAGTCATAATATCAAAGGATGCCAAAAGGCCCAGAAGAGGAAAAGTTGGGAATATTTCACTGACTTTGGTAATTGTTATAGCTTTAAAGTGCCTGAAAATCAGTCACTTTAGAAATAGAAACCAAAGTGTTGAGGAGTAAACAGATAAAGAAGTGAATGTAAACCAATCTTTCTGAAAAGTTAGCAGTGAAGACAAGAAATGTAGGGCATTTGTTTGTGTGGCGGAGTGTAAGATCAGAGAAAGATTCACTTTTCAAACCAGTGTTTTCAAATGAATGTATATCTATATAGATATGTATACATTTGTATACATATACATACAGAGAGTATACACATACTCTCTGAAGAAGATACTATAGATGAACATATAGTAGCAATTAGATTATGAGCTCCTTGAGAGTAAGGACTGTCTTTTGCCTCCTTTTGTATACAAAGCCTGGCACACAGTAGACACTTAATAAATGTTTATTGATTGATTGATTGATTGACTGGTGTAGGGTATAAGGTTAGTTATATAC
>JAJPUD010000365.1:76140-87578 GCA_023553655.1 Myrmecobius fasciatus
AATGTCCTCACATAAAAGTTCAGTATATCAGTGAAATCAAAGTTCTGATCTAGAAGCTTGACCTTGAAGAAGCTATAGGCAAACATTACCTCTCCTTCCTTCCTTGCACAGGTAAGGAACCATCTCTTATGGGTGTGGAACATTGTATATAATGCCAGATTTGGAGGATTCATTCATTTAATGAATCACCTGAAATTCTCTGCTTCTTGAAACAAAATTAACTTAAATGGACTTTGATTTGAAAAAGGAAAATATACAGCATTGAGGAGGGGAAATGGTTGCAAAAACAAATAGTAGCATGACCACTTGTGTTTTTTCCTAGGGTCAGCACAATATATATGCATACCTACATGTCACATGTAAACTATTCTGACACACTTTGGCTTTAAGAACTCCAGACTCATTCTTAGTCTTACACCTCCATCCCCATTTCATTTCCTCAATAGGCAAGGCAAACTGCCAGGATCTGGAAAAGTTAAAGGATTCTGAAGAACCTTTGACATTTTCATATGCAATAACAATAAAAAATACAGACCTCTTCCAGAACTGAAAAATATTCCTCAGGAGAAGTATTCCAAAGGAGAACAGGATGAAATAATAAACTGATAATTAGATATTGAGAAATAAATTAAAAACAACTCAAGAGAAAGAAGTAGAACTGGGGTTAACTATTCCCCATCCTTCTTGGCTACAATGAAGGAGATGGGATCAGTTGACAACAGTTCTGATAAAAACTAGGATTATCTTGATTAGTATCATTTGTCTCAGGGTCTTGAGTTTTCCCTAAGTACAGAACTGGGATGATGTTTTCCTTCTCTCTTTTCCTCTTCCTCTCCCTCTCCCCAGCTATCACCCAGGGGGTCAGAAAAGAGGCCAGAGATACTGTCTGTTTTACTTCCGTTAGGCTAAGAGAACCTCCTCACTAAATGAAAAGGCTGTGGTCCAGGGGGTGTCCCAGCAGGCTCCTTTTCCCTTCAGCCTTGTTTGATTTTTAAGGGAGATGATTAAATACACCAGGGGACACTTAATGCCTTCAACACAGAATCCAGATGTTAAACAAATCTTTTCTTTATGGTTCAGGATATGCCCGTAAGTGTTTCTTTTAATTAATATCTAACCTGTGACATTTAAGTGGCTTTATTTAAAATGCAGCTTAGTATAAGGTAAAGAGCAGTGGACTGAAAGCCTTTGGCCTTGCATTCTAGTCAAGATCAGCTAGTAATTATGACAATGATGAGATGATAATCATATTTCAATAGGTATGCAACTACACCCATGCATCCACATGAGTCCATACTGTCTTCATGAAAATAGATTCTTCACACCTTCTCATTCTGTGCAATTCTACATTTAAATTTATATAGTGCTCTAAGGTTTACAAAACACTTTCTTCACAACACCTCTATGAGATAGGTAAAAAAACCCCAGAATCTCAACAGTCCTGCCTTTCAAAGCGATTACATTCTATTAGGAAGAAAGAGCAAGTATCTGTAAAAACACTATTGCTTTCATTTTTAAAAAAGTTTTATTGATGCTTTTTAAATTGTATGTCAGTTATATCCGTAGCTGCCATTCAGATTGAATCCTCTGTTGCAACAAGGAAAATAATATTTAATCAAAACCAATTAATATTGCAACAATGTTTGAGAATATGCAGCATTTTTTATTAATAGTCTTTCACTTTTCAAATGAGAGGAAGAAAACATGTTTGATTATCTGTTTTCCAGATAACAGAGATAATTTTAGTTTTCATTATTGTTGTTTGTTGTTTTCTTCTGCATCCATTCACACAAGTCTTTTCAGGTTTCTCAGAATTCCTTATATATATTTTTTTCCCAAAAATATTATTCATTGGATGTCTATCAGTTGGAGAATGGCTGAATAAATTAAAGTATATGAATGTTATGGAATATTATTGTTCTGTAAGAAACAACCAACAAGATGATCTCAGAGAGGCCTGGAGAGAACTACGTGAGCTGATGCTGAGTGAAATGAGCAGAACCTGGAGATCATTATACACAGCAACAAGACTATATGATGATCAATTCTGATGGGCATGGTTCTCTTCAATAATGAGGTGATTCAAACCAGTTCCTATTGTTCAGTGATGAAGATAGTCATATACAACCAGAGACAGGCCTGTGGGAACTGAGTGTGGACCACAACACAGTATTTTAATGCTTTCTGTGAATGTTTGCTTGCATTTTGTTTTCCTTCTTAGGTTGTTTTTTTTTTTTCTTTCTAGCTCCGATTTTTCTTGTGCATCAAGATGATTATATGGATATGTATACATATATTGGATTTATCATCTATTTTAACATATTTATGTATTAAATTACCTGCCATCTAGGGGAGGGGATGGGGAGAAGGAGGGGAAAAATTTGGAACAAAAAACTTTTTGCAAAGGTCAATGTAAAAAAATTACTCATATGTTCTATAAATAAAAAGCTTTAATAAACAAACAGAAATATTATTTATTATATTCACAGGCTACAATCTGTTCCTCTCTTCCTCTATCCATAGAGACCACAGAATGTCTTGCTATGATGATGGTTTAAATCTTCATTTTATAAATGAAGAAACAGACACATAACAGCTAATAACTGTGAGTCAGAACTTAAACTCAAGTCTTCTGATCCCAGAAACAGTAGTGCTTCCATACCACCACACTTTCATTTAGTCTAGAGTTTTTACTGTCATAACAATATTGTTATACTTAAATACCACATTTTGGGCATTCTCTAACTGATAGAATATACTTTGTTTTCTAGATCATCACTATTATAAAAAGAACTACTATAAATATTTGGGTGTAAAAGAGAAATGTTTTTTTATTTTTAATCTCTTTGAGAAGTAATTTACCTAACAGTAAGATCTAATTTAAAAAGCATTTAATTAGCATCTTAGTTTAATCCCAAATTGCTTTTCCTAATGTTTCCACTAATTCACAGTTCTACTAAGGGTGTAATAATATGCTTATGACTACTTCCATATTCTGTCATCTTTGTTATTTTGCTGGGTGTGAGGTAAAACTCAGTCATTTTGATTTGTACTTCTCTCATTTTTAATGATCTGGTAGAATTTCTCATATAGTTGTTAATAATTCACAATTCTTTTGACATGTTTGTGCGATCCTCTTACCCCTTAAACACTGAGAAATTGTTTTTTTGTTTTATATACTGATGTTATTTATCTATATTATCTTTACTCAGACCCCTGTCAAAAATATCTGATGCAAATACTTAGCCCAGTAGATTGCTTCCTCTCTTTATTCTAGTTTCATTAATTTTGTTTTGTAAATTGTTTTTAAAATTTCATGTAATTAAAATTATTTGTTTCTAACTATCTCAATCTTTTGTCTGCTGAAGAATTTGCCTGCTACACATAGCCCTTTATAAAGGCACCTGATCTGGTTCTTTTATATTTTTAATCATATGAATTTTGATATTTGGTAACCTATCATTATTTTAAGCTTATTGTGGTATACAGTATGGATTTATCTAATCCTAACTTGTTCAATTGCTTCTCAGTTTTCCCAGTATTTCTTGCCAGAGTGTTCTTTTGGGGGTAATTTTTTTATCTCTAGTTTATTAAACACCAAGATATTTAGTCCAATTGTTTCTGATTCTTCCTTACCTATATTTTCTTATCTATATTACCTATAATTTCCTTATATATCTTCCTTATCAGTATTATCAATATTTTGTAAATAAGATATGTTACATCTTCCTTATCTATATTTTCTAAAATGTTCAATGCCTATTCTATTTATCTACTTTTTTATTTTTAAAACAGTACTAAATGGTTATGATAATTATAGATACAGAATACAATTTGAGGGCTGGATGTGCTTTTACTCCTTCATTCTTATCTTTTACATTATTTTCCTTGAAATTCTAGATCTTTTGTTCCTTCAAATGAATTTTATCGTTTGTCTATCCCTTTGATAGTTGCCATAACATTAAATATATAAATTAATTTGAATACTATTATCATTTTTTTATGACACTGCCCCAAACATGAGCACTGAATACCTTTCCCTTTCTATAAACAATTCATTTCTTTCAGGAGCACTCTGTAATTGTGTCTGTATGGGTCCTGACTGTTTGTTTGAAGATTAACTCCTAGATATTTTATATACTTTGTAGTTTTTAAAGTGGGACATCCCTTTTTACCATACCCTCCAGAATTTTGTTATTGTTGCCACTGTGTGTACAAACATACACATATATACATATAAAGTAACCATAAAGATCAACTATATCTTGCTAATTTATTAAAGCTGTTAACTATCAAATAGCTTCTATGCCGGTTTTCTAGGAGTTTCTAAATAAATCATCATGTAACTAGCAAATGAGAATGTTTCCTTTATGTCTATTTCTATGCTTTTAATTTCTTGATTTTCTCTTACTGTCATTGCTATCATTTCTAAAATTATGATAACAACAACAGGGCAAGTGGTATCCTTGTTTTACTCTTGTCAATACTGGGAAAGCTTCTAGTATTTCTTCATTAGATTTAATGTTAGCTTTTGGGTTTAAGCATGTACTTTTAAAATATCTTATGAAAAGTTCTGTTTATGTTTTGTAGGGCTTTTAGCATAAATGTATTTTTAAAGACATTTTATACATCTGCTGATGTAATCATGTTTTTGGGATATTTTAAAATATTATTCTTTACATTAATTGTTTTCCTAATGTTGAAACATTCTTATAACTCTGGTATTGATTTAACTTCATCACAATGAATCATTTTTCATATTTATTATTGTAGATTTTGTCAGGATTTTCTGTTAAATGTTTGAATCAACATTTACTAATGATATTGGTCTATAGTTCTCTTTCTTTGCTTTATCATTCCCTAATTCAGACATTAGGATGATATTTTTCTCATAAACGGGTTGGATAGAGTGTTGTCATATACTTTCAAATTTGAAATCTTCAACACAAGAATAATTTCATCCTCTAGAAGTTCAGCTGAAGGCTGAAGAAAGCAGAGAACAGGGGACATCAGATTATTTGCTTGTCTGTAAGACCTTTCTCCACAGTTACCTCAGAACATAAAAGAAAATTGTAATCAAGCAATTTTTAACAGAACAAAAAAGTCATGGTTCTCCAGCAGCCAAATGTTAAAAGAATTTAAGGGGAAATTGCTGAAAGGAAAACCACTGTCCTTCCAAATCTGTTTTTCATCTGTCTGAGGATTTATTGGTTCTTACAGTAAATTAATCAATTGCTTGGAAAGAGAGGACCAATTTACATTGGTCCAAATGTAAATGCTTGTTGCTAACAATTTTTCAGTGTCATAAGTCAGACTTAATGTAGTTGGGTGGCCTTACAAACTGCTCACCAAATGGTAACTTTAGTACATTAAGAGAAGTGAAATAAAATTCTGGCACAAATACATAAATCAGTTTAAAAAATAAACAGAGTAATTCACAAAGGATTAGAAGAAAGGGAAAGATGTCACATTATAATTACTACTCATGGTCCCTCTCCACCCACTGTTGGAGGACAGAAGATCAAACTCAGAGGATCAGAGACTGCTCTAGGCTGAATCTACAGGACCTCTCATCCTCTCCCAGAAGTCCTTTCTGAGTATCTGTGTTCTTGTTGAGTTCAGAGGAGGTAGAGGTCATTTCCAACTGGGTGGTATTAAAAAGGTTATATGAAGGAGACAGCATTTGAGCTAGGTTTATCCATTTAGGATAGGATTCCAATTAATAGGCAAGAGGGATTCCCTATAGAGAATAGTGTGACAAAAGCAGAGGTGAGAATATCAGAGTTATGTTCAAACTATAAGAAATAGAACAAAGAGTACATCTATTTTGCTAAAATTTATGAGCTATATGAAGAAGAATCTAGGGGACATAGCCAGCATAGATTACTGAGTGGTCACCAATATCTCTGAAGCCGACTTTGAAGTTTGGCTGTCTTGCCCTATTTTTGTGTTTGATTCCTTTTTCATGGTTGGCCAAGCTTAAATATTTAACAGTTAATGGCTAAAAATCTATTGGATCATTTTCTGCTTTTCTGAACTGGTTGATCCATGCTACTAATTATATAAAAAGTTAATATCTTATTTCACTCCCTCAAGTTCCCTCAAGTCATCAGACTCAAATTATGAATATATGTATATATGTTGGTGAATGCTTGGTTGGAATTCTGAAGGGGGAATACACACACATACATTTTAAAAATTATACATATGTATACATAACTATACATTTATATGTACATATATACAAATAGATACATAAATATGTATACATATCTATATAGATAGATATAAATTCATTTGAAAACACTGGTTTGAAAAGTGAAACTTTCTCTGATCTTACACTCCGACACAAAAACAAATGTCCTACATTTCTTGTCTTCACTGCTAACTTTTCAGAAAGATTGGTTTACATTCACTTCTTTATCTGTTTACTCCTCAACATTTTCCTTTTTCAAATCAAAGTCCATTTAAGTTAATTTTGTTTCAAGAAGCAGAGAATTTCAGGTGATTCATTAAATGAATGAATCCTCCAAATCTGGCATTATATACAATGTTCCACACTCATAAGAGATGGTTCCTTACCTCTGCAAGGAAGGAAGGGGAGGTAATGTTTGCCTATAGCTTCTTCAAGGTCAAGCTTCTAGATCAGTGCCAGAACTTTGATTTCACTGATATACTGAACTTTTATGTGAGGACATTGTCTCTACCAGTACAGGTCAGGATCCTCTCTTCAACTTAGAGTTTTAAAAAGTTGCTTTAGAAAGGCAGTGGGACTTTAAGTGATTTGCCCAGGTTTACACAACCAGTATGTATTAGAGGTGAGATTGCAACTCAGTTTTTCCAGGCTCTAAGGCCAGCTAGCTTCCTAATCACTATGACATGCAGCTTCAAAATGCCAAAGCTTACTTGTAATTACCATGTAATTACATAGTCTATGGTCACATAACTTTGACAAAATGTTAACTTTTAAAATCATATTCAGACATTCCCAATATACATATATTCTTATCCTCCTATGATGTAGGACCAGTTGTATATAACTAACCTTATACCCTACACCAGTCAATCAATCAATCAATCAATAAACATTTATTAAGTGTCTACTGTGTGCCAGGCTTTGTATACAAAAGGAGGCAAAAGACAGTCCTTACTCTCAAGGAGCTCATAATCTAATTGCTACTATGTGTTCATCTATAGTATCTTCTTCAGAGACATACAGTGGAATCAGCTAGATCCCTGTCCCATGAAGTCCAAAGTTGACCTCCCCTGCCAACATGTCTACAGAAAGTTAATTTTTCATTTTCCTTTCTACTACTGCTGTCTGCCTCCCAGATAATGTATTAGAGAGAATACTGGATTTAAGGTCAGAGGCCCTGGGCTCCTCTCCTCATTTTACTCCTTAATATATCCAGGAGTTGTTGGGCCGAGTACTTCACTTCTCTAAAAATGAGAAAAAGGCTGGATAACTTTTAAGGCCTCTTTTTGGCTAAACTGCTCTAGGGTTCTTGTTCTTGGCTCTACTCTGTTCCTATGCAAATAAAGAAATCAGGAAATATCTAAAATCAGGAGAGTCTTCTCAGAATAATTTCTAGGGTCATAAACTAGGATTTTAAAGTTTAGACTTGAAAACTCCCCAGAAAAAAAATAATTGATGAATTTTGTCCAGCAAGGCTCTCTGTCTCTTTCTTTCTCTCTCTCTGTCTTTCTCTCTGTGTCTCTGTTTCTGTCTCTGTCTTTCTTTCCCTTTTTCCCCCTATTCCTTTCTTTCCTTCCTTCTTTCCTTGCTTTCTTTCTTTTCTTGCAGGGTGATGTCATTTTGAAGGGAACTTGATATTTGGTCTGGCTCTCGGTGGAGATTGTGTAAAACTCAAGAATGTGCATTGTAGTGGTTAATAGGTTGTAGGTAGCCATTATAATGGAGCAATTTGACATGGGAAATTCTCTGAGGACTTTTCCTTGCTTCATATCCCTACCCTCCATCTAAGGTTAGTTTGAGGGGCAGCTAAGTGGCACAGTGGATACAGCCCTGTCCTAGAGTCAGGAGGACTTAAGTCCTTTTCTCTCCCCAAAAAAGTGTTCTAAAGTCAGATTGAAATTGTCTCTGTTGATAAGGACTCCATCTCTAAAAGGTGGACATTGGATTAAATCAACCTCTAAGATCTCCTTCAGGTCTAAATTGATGATCCAGTGATCTCTAGCCATCCCTCAACCCCTTGAACTAAGAAGCCACAGGGTTTCCTTTGAAGTTTCTGATAGAACTAAATGCCTGGAGATGAGAATAGCACACCACTTGTGTTTCTCAATGAATATAAGTAGTTCCTTTAAATGACTTGATGACTGGAAGAACAGTTCCTAGACTTAAATAATGTAGACTGAGAGGTCTCTAGACCTGACTCTGGAAATCAGTATGTGTGCCTTGTGGTATTGTTATATTGGTGCCACATGTATATTAAATTAAGATCCTGAGTTTAAAATAATGGTCTTAAGGTCCTAGGGAAGAAATTGTAAAGTTTTGGAAATTTTTCTTTTTATCTTCCTCCCTTCACTCCCCCACCACCTCTGTTCACACTAAATTCTTGCTGGCTGCATCTGTGTTACACAGAGCTGGGTTAGAAGCCAGCATGAGGTAGGATGATTGCTAGGATAATCTGAAAACAATAATTCTAACCTCCTGTCTTTGGCTGAGAGTTGGGGAAGAGATAGCACTGAGCCTGACTTCATCTCAACCGGGTCTTTAGCATGGTCTGAGAGTGTTGTTTGAAGAAAGTTGGCAGAATTTACAAGTGTCCTTACAATTGCCTAACCTTTCCCTAAAGGACTCTTTGATTCCCCCACAAAGTGGGAATGGCCAAGTAGTCTCCAACGGAGAACTTTAAGGCTTTAAGCAAACAAAAAGACTTTCTAGAGATTGTTACCTCATTAAACCCCAGGTCAGCTTACTTGGCTGATTGCCCAAAGTTTCCTCCCTTTACTCCTTCTTTCCCCAGCCAAGCCATTTTTAGCTCATTCAAGACTTTTCTTTGTTGGGATTTGTTGGTGACAGAGTCTTGTTTAGCTAAGTCAAGGGCAGAAGTTTAAATTCCGTTTAGATTCTCAAGGGAAAATTTTCAGCTCATCCCCCAGCTTTTTTTATTCTCTGACAAAATAAAAATAACTCCTTCAAGAAGCCTCTTCTTTCTCGGATTTTTTTTCTCATCTGTTCTCTCTCCTTTACTCCCGCCTTAAAATCTTTTATTTGAGGCTCTAATAGATTATTAAAGATTATTAAAGGAAGGGAAGGCTTTTTGTTTGTTTAACCTTTTAATTTCCCACTTGCAAGTTGGTCCTTTGTCCTTGCCTATCCTCATCTACACTTCCCCAATGACAGTGTTTTTCTATTGGGACCTTCTCCACCTAGTCCTTCACACTGGAACATGGCAACATATAAAGAGATAGGAGCATTGACTGGCACTAGTTGGCAGGACCAGAGCATCTATTGATGAGGGCGGCTGTAAGAAAAGAAAATTTTGTTTGAGAAGCAACAGTTTGATGGAAAAATATCAACAGGCAAGTATTTATTAAGCACCTGTTACATCCTAGCCACCATGCTAGGCTAAGTTCTAAGGATGAAACAATCCTTGCTTGCAAGGGGCTTACGTTCTAACAGGGAAAACAATATACATATAAAAATATATAGTGTCTTGGAAACAACAAACATGAACTTGGATAGATTTGGGGAGATAGTGGAGGGTTATGGAGGCATGCTGTGCTATGGTCTATTAGCTCATGAAGAGTTGAACAAAATTCAATAAGAGCAACAACTAAATATACAATAAATGCAAAATGGTTAAATACAGAGTAGTTTGGAAGATAAGACACCAGAAAATGGGAGGATCAGGAAAAGTTTCATGTAGAACGGGTGAGGAACATCTGGCTCACAGGCCATAGAAGGCCCCAAAAATCATTGGCTAAGGCAACCACAAGCAATAATGAGCTGAAAGCTATGTTTGACAACCTACCACTGATTGAGTTCTATAAGTTGATAATTTTGTATGGTCTGCAAATGATGCTATAAATATCCAATGGCCCTTGTTTATTTTTTATTTATTTTTTCATTTTTCTCACTTTTTTATTAAAGTTTTTTATTTGCAAAACATATGTATGGGTAATTTTTCAACATTGACCCTTACAAAGCTTTCTGTTACAAATCCCCCCCCCCAGTCCCCACCCCTCCTCTAGATTGGCCCTTGTTTAAAAAACAAAAAAAAGATTCTCTACTCCTCATGTAGGAACCAGATGACTTGGGTTCAAATTTTGCCTCTGTTGTTAGCTGTTGCTGCCTCTTAACTTCTCTGAGATTCATCTTTCCTCATCTAAAAAACGAAGAGACTGAACTAGATTGTTTTTAAAGTCAATCAATAAACTGACTTTATTTAGTCAAAAAACTGACTTTTTAGTAAATTAAACACCTTTATATGCCAGGTACTATTAACAGTGGGGATATGAAGAGCTAATGGATGGGGCAGGGCAGAGCCACAGGATAGGCCACAGGAGTTTATGATTAGAAGGGTGAGATAGATTTGAACTTATGGAAGATTACTGACAACTGAGTGAAGGAGGGACTAAACTAGAGAGAGATTTGTAGCAGGCAGAGCAATTGGTAAGCTATTGCAGTTCTGTTAGGAGATGAGAGGATCTACACCAAGATGAGCTTATGCAATTCATGTTAGGAAGATCAAATCAACAGGCCTTGGCAATCATTGGCTCTGGGGGGCTGTGAGAGAGATGTTAAAGGTGACATCTAGATCATGAACTTGGGGGACTGGATGGATGGTGGTGTCTGATAATAATAGGGAAATTTGGAGACAGGGAGTAGAGTGCTGAGGAAGAAAGACATTGAACTCAGTTTTGAATACATTGAATTTAAGATGGTGGGACAGCCAGTTTAAGATAGCTAGATGGCAGTTGAGATGTAAGGCTGAAGGTTAGGGGAAATGTTAGAGTTGGATAAATAAATTTGAGAATCATCAGTATATAGAGATAAGTGAATTAAAGGGAGCTGATAAGGTCAAGCAAAATAGAATAGAAGGGAAAGAGAAGACGACCTTTGACAAAGCCTTGGGAGCCACCTGGAGTTAGTGGGAATAACCTGGTTACATTCCAGCAAAGGAACTTGAGAAGAAGCAAACTAGGAGAACTAGGACAGAGTATCGTTCCAAAAACCTAGAGAGGAGAATATAAAGGAGAAGTTATTGACAGAGACCACAGAGAGGTCAAGAAGGATGAGGACTGAAAAAAAGTCTATTGGATTTGTCAATTCAGAAATCACTGTTAACTTTAGAAGGAATAGTTTTAGTGGAATGATGAGATCAGAAGCCAGCTGTCAAGAGTTAAGAAGAGAGTGAGAAGAAAGTGGTAGTGCCTATTGTAGGTGACTTTCTCAAAGAATTAAACCACAA